>CAEFZY010044456.1:0-33381 GCA_903066815.1 Brachyrhaphis roseni
TACACACAGAGAATACATTCAAACAATATTTTATTATACACATATGTGTATACATAATTTATGTAGACAAATGATTTCGTCCTAAACCTTTTGTGAAGTCATTCCCAAGAGCCATAATAGACAAAAATTCAATGCATCACACGTGTTAAGATACAGCTGGCTGTGATTATACACCTGGCCAGTAGGTGGTTTCGTGAGCACATGAAGCTCCAAGAAATGAACCCTTTCTCGAACCAGTTGGCTCAAGTGGTTCAATGCCTCATGAGGCTTCATCTCACAATCACTAGTTTTTAAGCATTAAAGTGACTCCTGGTGGATTTCATGTTGAGCCCATTATGTGAATGTTACTGAAGTTGAACTGATTGAACCTCAACAGGTGATTTTGATGAAGCTGAAGAACAGGTGGAGTGAATCAGTGGAGAGACTTTGTGTCTGCAGCTCCTCCTGCATGATGACATGAACCTCGAGAGAATAAGGAAAATATATCCTAATAACATAATTAATCATTGTTATTATTCTGTGCTGCTTTCTCTGTATATTAACCACATATTTCATGATTTTTCCTGTTTGCTTCACGCGGCGGTACAAACTCATGATGTCACTTTCACTTCTGTCCACAAGAGGGCGCCAGAGCTACAAATGTAAGCAAAGCGGCACCTGGTGGCCAAAATGAGCATTAATTCCCAGTTTCTGGGTCTAATCTAATCTCTTGGATTAGATTTTATTTACTATAGAAATGTTGAATAAAACACTTGATACTTGGTAAGTACTTCCATCCTCAGATTAATTAAGAATAAATTGTTTTTATATGTGCATAAAATGTTCTGGTTTTAATTCAAATTTAAAAAGTAAAAGGATTGGCTGCAGCAAAATTAACTCAGGTTTAAAGCTTGTTTAGCTCTTAATATTCAATGAGCTGATTCATCAGAGAAAAGAAAGAAAAGGTAAAAAATTAAACATTGAATCATTACTTTGGCTAATTTAATGAAACTATTGGAGCTTTTTAAAATTATTTTACTTTAGAAAATATTTGCAATAACCAGTCAGTGACTTAAAACAAGCTCCTATAATTTGCTGAAAAGGTTCTCGTAAAATAGTTTTATCTTATTTCAAGAGCATTAAGAAGCTCTAGAAACTAAACTTGGTCAGATTTTATTTTTATAGAGTTCAAACTGAACATTGGATGGAAAATAAATATTTTCCTTCTAGTTTCAATGATCTTAAAAGTTCCCAACATGTGAGGACGAATAAAAAGTCAAAGGTTTCCAAGTGAAGAAGAAAAAGTGGAGCTGAAGATGAAGTGAAATGTGGAGTAAATTGTTCCAGATCTTCTCTGTTGTTGTTCTGAACATGTTGAGCAGTAAATGTTGGATTCTGCTTTTCCTGCCGAGAGGCATCAGCTCAGTTTGGACCTGTGGCTTCTGGATCAACCAATCAGATAAACCATTTGGGGAATCTCAAAATTCACACACAAATGCAGCGTAACTCACAGGCCAGAAACAGTAAATCAAGATATATTTGTGTTTGCATCAAAAAGTGTGGATCTTGTTCAGTGCGTTTGTGAATTATGAGACAGTTTTAGCTCCATAGAAAGCTGGAGCAGATGGAAGCGTCAGCGCTCAGTTTCTCTGGGAATGATGATAATTCACAGCCATGGAGACATGAAGGGAGCGGCTGCTGATCCTGATCCTCTGAGACAGGCCGGCCTGTAAACCGACCCGATAAGGCTCAGCAATACGAGGGCCAGGCGGCTTCTGGTAGAGGTGGAGGAACTTTGATAATTATTCTGATTACAGCAAAAACATTTCACAAACGTAAAAGTTTTATCTTTGATTTGATGTTTTCTGTCCAGTTTGAGTCGGAAACTTGGACCAGATCTTCACGACTCCTTCAGTTACTGAAACATCATCCTCATCATGTGATGTCATTAAAAGTCCATCACAGCAGAACCTGGTTCCATGTCTCATCCTGGGAAAATAACCCTACACACACACACACACACACACACACCCACCCTCACCCACACACACACACACCCACACAACTACTCAAGATTAAGTGATTCAAGAGTCAAAGCTTCTACATATTTTACATATGTTCTACATGGTGTCACACACACACCTGCTGCCATGAAATACCCACAGTCTCTCTCTCTCACACACACACTGTATGTTTTTCTATTTTCACCAGGACTTTGCATTGACTTCCATTCATTTCTACAGTCTGACCTTCACACTGTAAAAACAGAATCTCATTATTTTTGTTCTAGTTTCTAGTCTGAATATTTTTGTACATTTGAATTGAGACAAAACTAACTTACAATAACAGAAGTTAATTTTAAGTTAATTATTTTTCATTTAATTTAGAAATTTTCATATAAATAATTATGAAAAAGTTTCACTGGCTGATTATTTTACTTATTAGACATTTTTCCCATAAGTGGAATAATCTGCCAATGGATCAACATTAAAGCTGCAGTATGTCATTTTTATACTTTTTTACATAAGTTGAAACTGTCTCTATGTCAAATGCACCTTTATTTTGCTGAAAAGTTACTGATAAGTTAGTTTTGTCTTATTTTGGGTGTATTAAGATTTTTGCACTAGAAACTGAACAAACCTACCTGGTAATATTTAGTGTTTTTGCAGTTTACCTTAAACCGAACCATTACCAGTACAAGCCTGACCCAAACCCAACCTAAACTCAAATCACCTGACCATTCCCAACAGTTTGTTCTTTAACTTAACTTTACCTGAAACTTAATTCACACCATGTCGTCATGACGATGAAGCACCACTAACCCTGAATGCCTCTTTATCACATGCTGAACCCTGAAAATGTGTGAGCTGACATTCTGGACTGCATCGGCCGTCCAGACAGACCGACTGTCTGTTCCCAGGCTGATGATGAACATGTGGCCTGTAAATGCTGGACATGCTGATGATGTCAGTAGATTTTAATGGTTATAGAAGTTAAGATGAAAATATGGCAGTAAATTCCTGTTTTAACAACCACTGCTGTAAAAATATCTGTTTTTAAGTAAATGTGTTTGTTAAAAGTGACGGATTAAAGTCACAGTGAGCTGTTACCCCGGACAAGCCCCCAGTAAATCAGAATGACCTCTGACCCGCAGCCTGTCTGCAGTCGCACCGTAACAGCGCCGGCGTATTTATGAGTCACCAGCTTCAAGTCCAGTTGCTGACTCAGAACCAGAACCTGACGTTGCCTGAAACGGGCCACCAGCGTAGAACCAGCAGCTGATCGGAACCAGCAGCTGACTGGACAGCGCCGGACGCTAATGATGGATCTACAAAGCAGAGAACCCAGAAACAGACAACAGAGATGTTTAACCCGAAGTTAGAACTAATAAAATGGTCCAAAAGAACCAACTTATAAACTGCAGAACCTGAAAGACAAGAAAATTCTCCTAGAATCTACTTATTAAATTAAATACATACAGTATAATACAAAGGAAAGAGTTGAAATGAAATAAAATAAAACAAAAAAAGTTGTATAAAACAAATAAAATCATCTGGGGATGTAGAGCAGAACCAGAACCTGAAGACCTGAGAGGTCTGGAAGATTCAGACAACAGATTTTAATCTGTGATTTATAAACTAACAAGAGTTTATTGTCTCAGTGAAGGACTGTAGAACTGGGTGGTGTAGAACTAGCTGGTGTCTCTATCTTCCTGGTTCTAGTCAGAACTCCAGCAGCAGCGTTCTGGACTGTTGGTTTGCTGCAGCAATCAAAGCCTGGATGAGTTTCTCTGATCAGAGACTTCAGTCTCTGGTTCTGGAAATGTTCTGCAGCTGGTAGAAAACCCACTTTGTAACTCTCTTTTTGTGGCTCTGAAGGTTCAGGTCAGAGGTCAGAGGTCATCCTGATCTCTAGTTTCCAGCTGTAATAACTGAAGCTGTGTGTTGACTCTACGTTGTTCCTCTTTAGGATAACAATAACTGAACTTGCTTGACTTGCTCTCTGTCTGTTTCTTGCGTCTTCAGTCGCCCTGAAACAGCTTCTGGTCCTCAGATCAGCAGCAGAACAACAGAATCTTCTGCAGGGTAAAAATAACCGAGCGGCTCAGACTGTAAATAACACAAACATCATCAGGATCAGAGATGCTCCTCTCCTTCCCGGCTCTCCTGGAGCAGCAGGCGGATATTTAGGTCTCATTAACGTCACAACGTGAACATCCAGGCAGGAGCAGCAGAAATAAACCAGGAGCAGATAAAGATGTTTACATGTTCTGGATCGGCCTCATCAGCGAGGCGTTCAAGGACCGTCTGCTGTTTGGGTTGGCATCAGGGTGGCACACTGAGAGGTGGTGAGAGGCGGGACAGGGTCAGGTCAGGGTCAGGTCGGGGTCAGGGTCAGATCAGGGTCAGGTCAGGACGCTTCACGTTTCAGAGGAACGTCTGCAGACGGAGAGCGCTGGAGTAACAAGGACTCATCCACTGCAGACACACAGAGCGATTCATGTTTGAACAGTTTAGTTTCAACTACAGGGACTCAAACTGCTTTTTTAAGGGCCAGGGGCCCGAAGCATGTAGATCCGGCTTCGGCATGAACTCGTTAGCAGAGCTCTGTGTGCAATGAAGCATTGATAAAAAGTATAAAATGTTTCCATTTGAGTTCAGTCACGATGTCTAACAGTCCGGTTTTAAGCCAACAGCTTCCTGACTGAAGGACGGAGTCGGCAACCAGAGGGTGAACTGGGAGGACGAGCAGGAGAGAAACACGTCCCCATCCCTCCAGTCCCTGTGTCCCTCTTGTCCCTCATGTCCTTCCTGTCCCCATGTCCTTTCACAGTCTCAGTCGTCCCTGCACTGAGAGGCTCTGTGTCCGGGTTCTGAACGGCGTCCAGCGCTGCAGGGTGAATTCAGCTCTTTCTGGATCCAGAGAGGAATCCTTCAGTCTGGATCCGTTCAGATTCAGCTCAGCGTCACGGGGAAGAGAGATCCACTGGATCTACTTTACTGCAACAAAATTCATTAAATAAAAGTAAATAATAATAAATCAGGTGTATGAAAGACGTCCAAATACAAACATTGACATTTTGTTTCCTGCTAAAGTTTTATTTTGATGTATTAGAGATGTATTTATGCTTTATCATTTTTATTTCTACTTTATTTACATTTAGATTTTTTTTAACTCTACATAAATATGACAAGATTATTTATATCAGTTTTTCCTTTTGTTAATTAAATTTCTTAGTGTAATCTAATTTTATTTATTTAATAATTTGTCATGTAATCTTTGGTTATGGCTGGTTTTTATTTAGGTTTTGTTAAATTATTTTATATTTTATAAACAGGAGTATTTAGTTTTCTAACTAATTTAGTTTGGAACCCTGACATGAACCTGAGCATCTTTAAATAATCCATTAATCTGATTTTGTCCCTCTGATCCAGATCGGGTCAGTGGTTCAGCGGGTTCAATCAGAACCACTGATTCTCTCCATTGGACCCAAAGGGTTCCAGAACCAGAAGGGATCAGTTACTAGATACATTTACTCAATTACATTTCCTTGAGTAACTTTTTAAAAATATATACTTTTAGGAGTATTTTTACATTTTGGTCCCTAAAATACCAACATTTCCACTTAACTTTATATTTTAGTTCGTCTGATGATGTAATTTTTGAACATTAAGTGATAATTTCATCAGTTACGCAGTACCTGAGTTGACTTTGTCCTCTCTAAGTGATGCAGCTCCTCTCTAAGTGATGGAGCTCCTCTCTAAGTGATGCAGCTCCTCTCTAAGTGATGGAGCTCCTCTCTAAGTGATGCAGCTCCTCTCTAAGTGATGCAGCTCCTCTCTAAGTGATGGAGCTCCTCTCTAAGTGATGGAGCTCCTCTCTAAGTGATGGAGCTCCTCTCTAAGTGATGGAGCTCCTCTCTAAGTGATGGAGCTCCTCTCTAAGTGATGGAGCTCCTCTCTAAGTGATGGAGCTCCTCTGTAGGTGATGCAGCTCCTCTCTAAGTGATGCAGCTCCTCTCTACGTGATGCAGCTCCTCTGCTTCCTGCTCGGATCAGAACTCTTTTCCTCACTGAGCTCTGATCCGTCTGCAGGAAGTTTCCCTCTGAATTCTCCCAATGTCGGCTGAAAGTTTGAGCTGCAGGTTCAGATATTTGTTCTCCACCTTTAATGTTTTATGTTCCTCTGAAGGGCAGAAGATCAGTCAGAGTCAGACAGAACCAGCAGGGACGTTTGTCCTGAATAAGTCCAACCGGGACAGAAACAGCTGGCAGAGAGAGAAGAATCTTCTGGAAGGACGAGTGTGAGGAAAGGCTTGAAAAACAGTGAATGATGAAACTAACACACACCTGGGATTCATGTCTCCTTTTCTGTTCTGCTTCATTTAGAGAATTTCTATAAAACTCAGCTGGCAGAAAGAAGTCACTGGTTCAAATCCTGGCAGGTGAAATCAGAGCTGCAGGTTTGACTCCACCTGCTTCCTTCAGTAAATCAGCTCTCAGTAACGCTGCAACGATTATAGTTTTCTGACCGATCATCTTTAAAAATCCTGACCTGCTGATTCCGATTTTGGCCATTTTTCTTTAGAACTGACGGTCTGGTGTTATATTGTCACGATACACATTCAATGTTCCAGTATTATTTTACTGAAGAACAGTTCATACCTGTGAAAGCATGAAAACTTGTTCTAACTGCACATGAAGTAAAGCTGTAGTGATTTTCAGAGTTCTGAGGAGGTAAATAAAATCAGATTCACATGTAAATATCAGCCGATTGCAGGATCAGCCAACATTATGGAAGTCATGATTTCTTAGAGGATTTTATCAAAGGCACCAACAAAAAAAATCAACAGATATGGTCAGCTACTCTACAAAAATAGATTATTGTGCTGTGAAGTTCACAGATACAGAAAACCTGCAAAAGTCTGAAAATGTTTCAGACATTTGGATTTTAGAAATCCAGATGTCTGGAGGAAGCTGCTGTGAAGCTTCAGAAACTTTGTTTCACTGATTATTTCAGGAAGAATAAACCCAATAAATGCAGACGAAGCAGTAGAAAATCAACATTTAATCTACAGTTAGTTAGACAGGCAAACTGGAGATATGATCGTTCCAAACAGGATTTTAGGCACAGGGACGTACATTTAAAAATAGCATATATTATAGCATATATTATTCTATGTAGCATAAAGGCTTTTCAACGCAACAACAGAAGCACTTCATCATTGGCTGTACAAAAATACATCTAAATCTCTCTTTATCTGCACTGTTAGGCGTTTATGTGTCGGTGTGGAGACGTTGTATGGATGCGTGTTTGTGGTCCTCCTGCTCAGCCGAAGTCGATCCGCGGCCGGTACTCCAGAACCATCGGATACGTCTGAGTGGACCGACAGGAGAGAGGGAGAAAATGTTGGAGGAATAAAATCAATATTTAGGTAAAGGAAAAAAACCACATCAGAAGAAAAGCACTGCTGGAGTTTGTGCTCAGGATGTCATTTATTAATAACTTTTACTAAAAAAGGAAACATTTAAAATGATTAATACTCATATTCAGCATCACAGAATTGAACCTTTATTGTCCCTCAGTGGGGAAACTCAGATGTAACTGAGCACGATGTTAGCATAGCGTTTTAGCATTAGCTTCCGCTAAGTAACATGTTCGTATAGTGCGTTAGCATTAGCTTCTGCTAAATGCTGCGTTAGCTTAGCGTAGAAGGTGAGGATCTGCCTCCCTGTTTCAGTCTGTTGGTGCAGCGACACAGCTGCTCCACGGTCCTTCTGCGTCATTCCTCCCAGGAAACAGAACCAAGTCTGATCCGGGTCTGATCCGGGTCTGATCTGGGTCTCAATGAGCCTCCGGGTCTCTGACTCACGTTCTCCATAAACCTCAGAGTCCAGAGACTTCAGATCTGACACACAAACAGAACTGAAACTGAACGACTTTATGACACAGAAAAGCCAGGAGATCAGAACCAGAACTCCTAGATCAGAACTAGATCTGATGGATATTAGATAACCGTCTCACCGTCTCAGACCTGGAGAACCTTAAGGCTGGTTTTACCTCACACACTCCCAGCATTTTAACCTGACTGGGTTCCATTACTGAGGTCCAATCAGGTCGGTGTCAGGAGTCCAAACTGGATCATCCTCGAACCGGTTGACTGAATAATCCGGTGGAACATTTTTTTCCTGGCTCTGAGGAAGGGATCCATTAGTGAGAGTTACGTAACATCCCAGAGGTCATGAGGTCACAGCTGGAGCTGACAGGCCTGGATTTATTCCCTCTGACCCGGGATCTGCTGCCCCCTGCAGGCACAGCGTCGTTACCCTCAACCAGCAGCCCTCATCTCTAACAGGCTTCATTCATAACGCACACCTGTGCAAAAGTTTTAAACCATCTCCTTCCAGGCAAGAAGCTTTTATCTGTTAAACTTGGACCTGATCCAGAGTTGAATCAGCTTCATTTTGTAGCTCATTTTAAGGCCCTGAAGCTGACAGATACTTTGATTTAAGAGTAATATGGACGGTCCTGCTGACACAGTTACCTGTTATTATTATTCTCAGAGGAGGGAGGAGTACCCAAAAATTATACTCAACTTAGAGTAAAACAACTTCAACAGATTTTTACTCAAGTTAAAAGTAACCATCCAAAATACATAACTGATCAAATTATCAATTATTTAATATTTATAAATTACACAATCAAAATGCAAAGTTAGGTGGAAATTTTGGTATTTTAAGCACAAAAATTATAATAATTCATATAAGTAATAAAAAATAACAAAATCAGGCAAAAGAACATTTTTCCAAATCAGTTTCTTTCAACATAAAACTTATGAAACCTTTATAAAAACTGCAGGTGTGTGTCTATGTCTGGTGAAGTTTTGGTCAAAACATGTTTGTTTTTAATTCAGTGAGTACAAATAATCCATAATACTCCATAATGCTAATATTTTGTTTTCAAAGAAGTTACTTCAGTAAATGTAACTGAGTAAATGTAACTACCGTAAAGAGTCTGATTATTCTTAAGCGTTGCTCCTGTGAGAAAACTAAACCTACTCGTTTATGAGTAGTTTTAGTTTTCTGAACTAAATCGTTTATGAGTAATGTTCTACAGGTTCCAGTTTCTGCTGCAGGATCTGGACTTTCTAGCAGCAGCTGTAATATCTGTAGTATGACTGAACTTACAGTCAGAATCAAACTGCAGTTCCTGCTAAAACAGAGAAGTCAGTCAGTCAGCATCTGTTCATGTTCCACTCAAACCCAGACCCACAACCATCCGGTAACTTCCGCCTGCATCCCCACAAGCCTTCACTTAACACCTCGAACTCAGACCAGACCAACCAGATCAAACTCCTGCAGCCTTTAGCTCCACGCTGCACAGATTAACGCCTTCCTGACAATTAATGCGTTTGCACGTGCATGCAGACGCGGTCGACTGAACAGGAAGTGAAGGAGACTGGCTTACGTTCTCTCCATGCAGCCGCCACCGGGTCATGTAGATGAACTCCAGGGTGTGATCTCTGCCCATGATTTCTCCGTTGCAGAGCACATCCAGCTGGAAGAACGGAGATCAGTGAGAGTCTGAGTCACAGGCTGGCTGGAGGGTTAATCACGACAAAGATGAGGAGAGGGGAAGTTTGTTGAGGTCATGAGTGGGAGGCTGCTCTGAATATGCTAACGAGTGAGGGTGTTTGGTTTCTGATCAGTCAGCAGGAAGCAGCCGTTTTATCCTGCTGACAGGAAACAATGACTTACATTTAAATATTACTTTTAGTGTTCCTAAACACTTACAGGTTACCATCAGGGACTGAGCTGTAATATGATGTAACCTGTTACTTTTCTAGATATTAAAGTTTTACCTCTAAGTTAATGTAACCTGTGAAACCCAGAAAGTTACTCTGTAAGTTTCAGGAAAGTAAACCTGGAGGTTCCAGAAAGTCGATTCACCAGCATGGTCCCTGAATGCACCATGGCAGTTGCTGAAAATGCAAGAAGTTCCAGAAAACTGTCCTGAATCTGATCATTTGCTCTTAAACTGTTTTAAACTCGTTTGAAACAATAAACTTACAGACGTTTCTGTTACAAACGCCCAAAACTTTCTGCACTATGATTTACACATTTCAGATTCTTAATCTTTCTTTTCCTTTTAGGTGATTTAATGAAGTTTAAACAAGGTGCAGAAGAAGAAAACTGGAGCTGACCTCATAAGAGCTCGGCAGCTTGAGTTTAAGACTGAGGAACTTCTTGATGGTTCCCACGGTAACCCTGCTGGAGCAGCGGATGAACCTCTTCATCAGGTCCTGTTGACAGGAGCAGAGCGGTGAGTTAAAGGTCCGTCAGGTTAAAGGTCAGACGTTCCAGCGTGAGGAGCCGCTCACCGTCACGCTGCTCTCCCCGGACTGCCCCGCGTTGTGCAGGCAGTCCAGGCAGATGGCGATCTGAGGGTCACTCCTGTGGTAGTCTCCATCTTCACCGCCCTCACCATCGTCATCGGCGCCCCCAGAGGCGCCGCCGTCAGGAAGACACCGCAGGCTCTCTGGACACAAAGTCGGGTCAGGGGTGAGGATGAAGAGGAGTTCTGCTTCGTCAGGGAGACGGACCCGGCTTACCTCGGCCGTTCTCCTTCGGCTGGTTCTTCTTCCAGAAGTCCAGTTCCTGCTGTTCCTCTTCTGGCTCACAGCAACCAAACAAACATTTACAGGAAAACATCAGACAAAACGCTTCGAAGGGAAAAAATAAGGAAAGCATCTGACAGAAATACCAAAATAAAAAAGACTTTTAGATCTTTTAATAGCTTTAGCAATTTCAGTTTCAGTTCATCCAACAGTAGAAGAAGAAGAGTTCCTCATAAAAGTCGACATGTTGCCTTAAATTATCCTCAGTCGGAAACATGAACCTCAGAGAAGAAAGTCTTGCTCCGTTTATCTCAGAATGATGGGACAGTGGATGGACTTTGTCTCTGGTGTGTTTCCTACCTCTGATCAGAACTGATATTGTAATAGTTCATGAAACTGATAATGTGAATCTCTCTAACTTCCTCAACTAGTCCTGTCATCCCAAACAAACTGCAGACATGTGGAAACATCTGGCAGACTCACTTTCTCTGAGTCCGGGTACCAGCTTGAAGATGATCTCCTCCAGGGTGTTGTCCAGCCTGAGACCAGAGAGAGGGACAAACGTTACAGAACCAGGTCCGGCAGAAAGAACAGATAAATACCGGGTCAGAGGAGAACCCCACCTCAGCATCTCCAGTGGGTTGGTCTCATGGACCTGGATGCCACATTTAGGACAGTCATTGCTCTCCTCAAAGTGCTGCACGATGCAGCTCTTACAGACTGCAAGACACGACGGTTCACACAGGTTCAGGAAAATCAGCAGCAGGTGAGATCAGCTTAGATACGACGTCCAATCACATGACGCCACGTTTCTGACATACTGGGCAAAAGGTTTGCTGACAAAAAGGCAGCTTTAACAACCCACCACCTTTAAAAGGTCCTAGTCAAAGACCAGTCATTACTGTTCCAACTTGTAAATAAATCCTCAAACCTCTAATGATGAAATGGTGAAGGATCACAAGTTGCTCAACAATTTCATGTGATCCAGACTTTCCTAAAGTCAAACTTGAGAAATGTTATGGTTTAGATAAATCTATGCAAAATTTTAACAAACTGTTCTCCTCCCTACTTCAGCTACCAGCTGAGTTCTGACTTTATGAACCATAAACATGTGACCTGAGGGAACAGGAAGCAGAAGCTGAGGGAACAGGAAGCTGAAACTGAGGGAACAGGAAGCTGAAGCTGAGGGAACAGGAAGCTGACATTTACTCACAGGTGTGCAGGCACTCGGTGACTGTGGTCGGTTTGATCAGGTAACCTCGACACAGGTAGCAGGTGATGAAGTGGTTGAACTCTTTTACCAAGTGCTTCCGTCCCGTGGCGGCCATATTTGTAGTTTTCTGTGAGTCTGGAGTCTCCTCCTAGCGTTAGGAGACTCGGAGGTCCATTCACAGCAGCAGAGTCAGAAATGAAAGCGCAGCGAGCGTAACGAGCAGCAGAGCGGGTCAAAGGTCCTACTGTATGAAGTCCTGCTCCATAATGAGCCTGAAGTTCAGCAAACGGCACAATCCACTCAGACGTTATTCCATCATCACCAAACCACCGAGAAAATTCCTCTGGCGTCTCTGTCCTTCACACAAACACATTCCACTGATCCTCAGCGGGGAAAACGACGACTCGGCGAGCTTCACCTCCCGGCCAGGAGGCCATTTTTAATCCGTCAGGGGTCAAAGGTGATCTAATGAGGAGCCGGCGGGACGAGGTGGTGATGCTGACCTTTAACCTCTCACTGACCTCACCTGAGGAGACGAAAACAGACATTTAGAAAACAGGAAGCTGGGAAATCGAATCCAAACAAAGTCGGGAAAGTTGATCCGTTTCCCATCTGATGAGTCGTCAATTCAAGCAGCTGCAAATTCTGATTCATGTCACAAATATTCAAATCATGTCTATAAAGACAAATAAACATGAATCCAATATTGATCAAAGGAACCATAAAATGATGTTATTTCATTACTGCAAATTATTATTTTACTAGTCAATTATTCTATCGATAATTGATGATTAATCGATTAATTGGATAAAAATGCAGATTTTTCTTTACAGAATTGTTTTTAATCTTAAATGCAAAATATGTTGCATTAAAGTATTTTTTTAGTTTTGACCTTATTACTTGCTGTTCTTTTTAGTCTGTACTCAAGTTAATGAGTAATTAATTACTAAATTATTTGACAATAAT
Organism: Brachyrhaphis roseni; assembly: GCA_903066815.1. Taxonomy (NCBI): domain Eukaryota; kingdom Metazoa; phylum Chordata; class Actinopteri; order Cyprinodontiformes; family Poeciliidae; genus Brachyrhaphis; species Brachyrhaphis roseni. The sequence continues at coordinate 12,777 of CAEFZY010044456.1, forward strand.
TGATTAATCAAATTTATTTATGGAAGTAGCAGCATTACTGCGTGACTCGCTCCCAGTTCATTCCCACTTCGATGAATTAGAGGAAATTTTGGATTTTTAAAAACATTCTGGATTCTGCTGAGCGTCCCAGTTGCAGACACACACACACACACATTAAACTGGATCGTGACCCATTCCTCTGGACTGGATGGTTCTGTTGCATCTAATTGCCATTAAATGTGTCCGAGCAGAACGTCATAATGAAACCCGTCTTTATTTACCTCGTCCTGGTGAATCATCTCCATTTCTGCTCTGATCTTTGCTGTAAATTAAAGTGAAGAGTAATTAATGTCAGAGACCCAACGCGTTTCACCACAGACTGATTTATTTCACGAGTCCAGCCTGAGTCTAAATCAGACAAGAAGATCCAGAGCCAGAAGGGAAGTGAGGACAGAATGAGTCTGGCTGGGAATCTGCTGGATAAACTCAAATTAAAGGATAAATATTGAGTCATGCTGTGTTGACAAATTTACAAAATTCTCCAAGTGGATAAAAACTGGATTTCAGTGACAGGAAGAGGAAACTCAGCTCAGCTGACTGCAGAGCAGAAACAGAGTTCAAAGTTCAAACGGCTCACAGGAAGCTGGACTTTGTGAAATGTGCAGAAACCTTTTCATTTTATCTCCATATGAATATTTTATGTATCCAAACGTTGGAGTATTTGCAGTTTTTGTTTAAATCAGACCAGAGAGCAGAGATACACCCAGACTCCCATCACTCCCATCACTCCCAGTCTGTTCCTCCCAGAATGATTCAGATCTCCAACAGGAGGAACAGCAGATTCATTCACGTTTGATTTGGTTCTCATTCATCCTCCAACAAGGTTTTAATATGTTTGATCATTTTTACACACAAGCTGCTTGTTTAGCTAAATTCTGGTCTGTTTTTGTTTTTTAATGTGGGATTAAGACATCAGTGCTGTGGGATCTATAAAAGAACGAAGCCTTTTCTGCTTAGTTCAGCAGATTCTTCTATCTCATAAGAATCCATCATGGCTGCCACTAAAAAAGCTTTAAATGATAATCTGACATCTGCAGGATGAAGTAAGTTTTGGTGGTAATATTTTGCAGTATTATTGTCGTAACAGTGAATGTGACAATAAAAACTACTTATTTCATCTTTTGTTTTTTAGGTAGCTGCATGACTGTAACTGGAAGGTGAAATGCATTGTGGGCCTTTTGGGTTCCTTCCTGTTAACTCCTAGAAGCACCATGGCAACACGCTCTTTCTGGTTGGGATTAACGGAGCTGCTAATCTGGAGACTTTCAGATTTATTTCTGAAATGTTTTAGTTTGGTTCTGTTGAGTGGAAACTGGTGAAATATGACCAAAACCAGAACTGAGACCAACTAAACGAACAGGAGTCAGACCGGATGGATGAATTAATTTAATTATTTAAAAATTTGTCACAGTTTCATGAATTTGCTAATAAAGTGAATCTAATTGGTTTCTTGTTAACTACAGCCCCAACCGCTCAGAAACTTTTCACCTGTCCATTGATGACGTCAGCCTGTGTCATGGTGAAGCTGTCCAATCAGGAGCGCTCTGGGTCAGAGTCCCTCAGCCTATCTGAGCCTCCTGTGCTGTCAGGTCAGATTGAAGCGGAGTCCTACTTTCCTGTCAGGTGCCGCTGCCGTGCGCGCGCAGCCGCTGCGTGTCGCTCAGGTGTGTGCGCGCGCGCGCGGCGCTGGTCCTCCCGCAGATCTGGATCCAGCCAGTTTGACTCTGCTGCTACCAGAAACGACCCTGAATCGTTTCTCCAGCCCAGAATCCTCCTCGGTGTCCGTCACAAATAACCAGCGACGCGCGCGTGCGCCTGCCTGCTCCTTCGTGCATTCACGCACGCGGAGTGGAACTGCTTATCTCATCGTTCAGGCGCGTCACGCTGTACGTCATCTGTGTCAAAACAACATCAGCAGGCGCCGCGCTGCGCTGTGACACACATGCGACACGTGCACGCGCCGCGCTGACCCTTTGCTGGATCCGCCGCCGCCGTACACGCGCACAGAGTCGCGCGCGCCGCTTATATACGGACGGTAAAAGTTACGGAGGATGACGTCACAGGCTGTAAACGGAACCAAGCAGCTCGATTTGCGTGAACGCATCGCGATCCCGCATGTGCGCGTGCGCGGCAACGCACTTTGCGTTTCGGTGGGCATGGTGGGGGGGCAGAGGAAGAGGAGGAGGAGGAGGAGGAAGAGGAGGAGGTCCAGCCTGCCAGGCAACGTCAAAGTTTGTCCAGAACGCGGCGACGTCAGAGGATGAATAAGATGAGAAATAATCAGGAAATAAAAACACGCGGCTCACCTCCACCGGGACGTCCACCATGACGCCTCCTGCGCGTCCCGCTCACTTCAGCCCGGCCCGTGTGCGCCGTGGGAGGACAGAACACGGAACTGGTCGGCTCGGTTCTGCCCCAGTCCGCCCAGCAGTCAGTCAGTCAGTCAGGCAGGCAGGCAGGCAGAGAGCAGCGGTGGGCGGGGAGCCACTAGGCAGGCAGGCAGGGCGAGGAAACTGAAAGCGATTGTGTAACAGTGACTATCGGCCTCAACACACACACACACACACACACACACATAGAGCTGTATCTGCCGAGAGGAGATGAAGCACAGCTCATCTTCCTCTGGGTCAGGTTGGTGATGCTGCAGTTTGTTTTATTCTGATGTTGAATTTATCCAAATCAAAGATTCTCTAATAAACAGAAAACCATTAAAGATCTGGTATTATTCTTTATTATAACTTCTTTATAATTATTCCTCCCATTTCAGTCTAACTCAGAGGAGTCAAACTCCAGTCCTCAAAGTGTCCTGCAGGTTTTAGATGTGCCACAGGTACAAAACATTGGAATGAAATGGTTTAATTACCTCCTTCTTGTGTAGATAAATTCTCCAGAGCCTTAATGACCTAATTATTCTATTCAGGTGATGCAGCAGAGGCTCATCTAAAGGTTGCAGCGCAGGAGCCCTGACACTTCATACCAAACTGGAACCTGATCAAGAATCCTGTGGAATGGATTTCAGCACCGGTTTCATCAAGTTCTCCACATGCAGCGTTAAATCAGAAAAAGAGTGAACGTGGGTCTATTTGGTTCTTCATTTACTGTGAAACTAACACTCACGTTAGTAAAACTTTTACAGAGTTAGACTTCTCTCTGCAGCTCCTCCAGAGTCACCATGGGCCTCTTGTCTGCGCTCCTGGTTGATGGTTTTGATTAGCGGCCATGTTTTGTGCTGTCTGGGTCAGTTTGTCCAGATCAGCCCTCCAGGACTTCCTGTTGGACCCAGTGGTCACTGAGTCATCATCCAGATCCTCCACATCTTTCCAAACATCCTAGTTGCTCTCTGGGGCCTCAGCACCAGGATTCCTTATTGAATCCCACTCCCTCAGATCTGTACCTCTGTTCCCTATGACCTCCATGTGACCTGAGGTTTTTCAGTGTGGTCTTCCCTGCCTCCTCCCACCTGAGCTTACCTTGATCATTGTGACTGTGGACAGGTTCTTGTGCCTGTGAGTCGTCAATTAAAGGTTTTTACCTTTAAAACTTACTGTAAATAATGAGACATCTGATTAAAATGAAGCATCTTCTGTATTAGAATGAGTTCAGGGTTGCATCTTGTCTGAAATGTGTCTACTGAGACAGCTTTCATCCTGGTGTCGGTCAGAATAAAGCCTCCACTTGGACCAGCCTGTATTTGCTGCTGGCTGCCCTCTTGGCCAGAACGACTCTTTAAGAGGGCCAACTGGAGGGAAAACAGTCTTCAGTGACATCACTCTGTGGGATATGACCCCTTGTTATGGGGAAGTGGAATGTGTCACCATGGTAACCACTGTCCTACTGTGGGAACTGTAAAATATCCATGATGTTTCGTTTGATTCTTTGATAACTAGATGTGAAACGATGAATGATTAACTAGCAACAACTGAAAGGATAAGTGTTGATCTTCATGTGAGTCTGAATGAGGAGAAAAGCTTGAAGTCTGAATTCAGACTGGATGTAAGGAGTGACATGGACAGAAAGACATGGACAGACAGACAGACATGGACAGACAGACATGGACAGACAGACATGGACAGACAGACAGACATGGACAGACAGACAGACAGACATGGACAGACAGACAGACAGACATGGACAGACAGACAGACATAGACAGACAGACAGACATGGACAGACAGACAGACAGACAGACAGACATAGACAGACATGGACAGACAGACATAGACAGACATGGACAGACAGACAGACAGACAGACAGACATAGACAGACAGACAGACATGGACAGACAGACAGACATGGACAGACAGACAGACATGGACAGCAGCGTTGGACAGACAGACAGACATGGACAGACAGACATGGACAGACAGACAGACATGGACAGCAGCGTTGGACGGAGAGGACACATCCAGCTGTGAGACGAGGACAGCAGCCATATTTTTATCAGTTTATTTCAATCCCACAGCATCACATGCTGGATCTATTGTGTAATGCTCTACATAGATCCGCTCTACATGGAGACATAAGTTATATTTACTGAAGCTCAGGCCTGGACTGTGTTATTTATATAATCAGGGCTGGAAAAAGTATTTGCCCCCTTACAGATTTCACACTCTCACAAATAATTTTTCAGATCATCAGACAAATATTAATATCATGAAAACATGATTAACTTTATCATGGCTTCTTGATAACTGTTTCTTCCACCAGTGTTTGTTGCTGCCAATAAAGCTTTTACTGATATGGAGGAATGTAAACAGACTTTTTGAATTTATTCCACAGTATTTCAGTCTGATATAAGTCCATACTTTGACTAGGCCTCGCCAAAATCATGATTTAATGAATTTCTTACGCTGCTTACAAGTTTTCTAATCTGGTACAAATCCCAAGTACGCTACAGTCACATTAAACAGAAGAGTTTAACTGCCAGAAAATCCTGAAAGAGAAAGTTGAATTGTACTGAAACGTTTAACTACCAGAGCCTGGAAACAGGAGGAGCGATATCTGGTTAAAACGAGAAACGTTCTATTCCTCTGACAGATTAGGACTTGTTAAAATGACAACCATTTCCTCAAGGCAACTTCTAAAAGTCCCAGGAGGTATTGCTGTTTTACCGTTACGATCTTTCTTACTTACAAGAGAAGATATTTTGGTTTTAATCATTTATCCATTTCATTATAGTAAGTTTTTTTTTAATGAATCTCGTTAAATCGATAAACTTCTCCAGAATTTATTTCAGGCTCTGGCAGTCAAACGTTTCAATTCAACTTAACTTTCTGCTTCAGGATTTCCAGGCAGGGAGCAGAATTACTGGTTCCACTGGTTACAGCAGGCTGGCCAGTAGTCCCACATCATCATACTGCCACCACCAGTAGTATGAAGTTCTAGTTGTGAAATGCTGTTTGTTTTACACCAGATGTAACAGAACCAGAAAGTACCTCTGGTTCATCATCAATGAGAATCATCAGGATGGTTTTGGGGAATGTGAGACGGGTCTTTGTGTTCTGTTGGGTCAGCAGTGGTTCTGGTTTTAGAACTCTACCATGGTGGCCATTTTTCCAGAGTTTGCTGATATTCTGCATTAAAAGAGAAGGTCTCTGATTTCCTCCAGCTCCTTCATGAGACGTAGCAGAACGCTGCAGCAGCCTGTCATCCGTTCTCCTTTCTCTGCTCTTTGTTCTGTATTCTCACTCTGCAGGAATGTGGATCAACTTTTGAACCCCCCAATTACTGACCGCTGCTTCTTGAATTCCCCTCCTCAAGCCCTCTTCTCTTCCCTGCACATCTGATCCGCTGCAGTCTCTCTCTGCTCTTTAAACTCGCCCGTCTCTTCCCCTCATCCCTCTTTCCCTCTCCTTCGTCTTCCATTTTGAACCTTTTCACAGTCCTCCTCTCTTCCTTGCATCATAATTTCTGGTTGCCAGTCTTCTGTCCGTCTGACTCATCTTCAGATGTACTTTCACATCAGATGACTCATAGTTATCTGTGTCTGAGTTTCACTGCTCTTCCTGAGTGAAGCTGTTTCACTGTAGTGAGGGTTTCTTACCTGTTTTGCATCGTTTTGTTCCCTCCTCTTCATCAGAACGGGCCCAGAGCTGAGGAGGAAGGCCGGAGCCTGAGAACGAAGCGAGCAGCAGCTGAGCGGCAGCTGAGCTGCAGCACATACCAAACTGGGATCGTTTTCAGGGTGTGATCAGATCAGAAACTCATTCATCACTGCAGTAGTTTGGACCAAAGATGTGTTCATGGTGAAAACATGCAGGCTGCTTTAAGATCCACTGGATCAGCACAAAACAAACAGATTCCTCCACTTCTGTCATCATTTTCAGCTTTCTACTCATCCAACATCACTGAAAACACCTTCAGCTCAGACAATATGTTAATACTTTGACATTTAATAGACATGAATCATACACAGTTCTGGAAATGAGCAAAAAGGTCCAGCAAACTTGCACATAATAATTTGATTTTGGCTAAAACAGCAGAAAACAGTTTATTTTGGAGCTCAGTTGCACTTTGCAGCAGAAGTTTGTTAAAACTGTCATCACATTGTGACAGTTTGTTATGAGACAGATAATCTGTGAAAAGATCCTCCACCTCCTCAAGCTGGTCAAAAGCAACCAATCAGAGCCAGGAGGAGGGACTTAGTGCTGTCAATCAACAGCAGTACTGCTGAACGTGTTAATGGTGGAAAAATAACTGTTACAGGAAAACTTTTTATCTACGTTCGTGGCAGGCTGTGTTGTGGTGAATTAGCTGTAGCAGAATGTGTAACTTTGTATTTAAAGGGAGGGGGAGGGGCACCAGAGTGATTGACAGCACTAAAACCCTCCTCCTGGCTCTGATTGGCTGTTTCTGATAGTGTTGTATTTCCGCAGTTAGGAGCTAAATTTTTTATAGATTATCTGTCTTATATTGTCACAAATGATCATTTTAACAGATAAGTAAACATTTTTAATAACAGTAACTTACTGCAGCTTTAAACATGGAGGAAAGTTGGACTTTATCCAGCTGAACCAACTTTCTGATTCCTTCTTTCACTTTTATAAAATCATAGTTTCAGATTTTCTCCCTGAACTTTCAGCTCAGCCAGATGAGTCTGAATGAAACTTTTAGAAATGTATTTGGCTCAAACTAATTTTTCTGGCATCAGTTTGTTTCTCCAAACAATAAGTAGAGGAGCCTGAACTGCAGTGAGAGCTCAGATCAACACCTCACTGCCTGCGTTTAGTTCATTCACTTTATCTAGTTGCTGTAATTCTGTCACATGATGCGGCTTAAGTCAGAGCTGATCTCTGCTGTTTTGTTAAAAACAAACTGCAGAACCTGCTGCTGGTCCGTCTTCCTCATGCATCAGAAACCCAGCACCATGTCTGTTCCTCAGAACGGGTCAGCCACCGGCCGTTATCGGCCTGCAGCTGGACAAACAGCTGACCATTCTCTGCATTGTCTGCTGGTGTCACATGAGAAGCCGTTTCCGCCTCCACCGTCCCTGTGTGGTCGCCGTAGCGACCAGCTGTCGTCTCCTGTCTTTAAACTTGAACCCGGGGATCGACGGCAAACTGAGCTGGTTCTGCCGTCGAGGAGAACTGCTCTCCACCCGGATCAACCAGCTCCACCTGTTTAACCAGCAGCTGGAGGAGGATCACAGAACCCACATGAGAGCATGTGAGTCTGGATCTCAGTTCAGCCTGGTTCACAGCAGGACGGACGGTGTGTGTGTGTGTGTGTGGTGTGTGTGTGTGTGTGTGTGTTTACAGCAGGTGTTGTCTCTGCTCTTGACCTTTGCCACTGTGAGGATGATGGAATGTGAACACGTGATCTTCGTCAGACACGTCCAGTTTCTCTGACATTGAACAGATGAATGTTTTCGTCTCGTTCTGTCACTGTACAGACTCATCATCATCATCATGATGTGTAACTGTTGAAGGAACCAAATTCAGATAGTTTGCATTTAAAATCAGTAAAAGCAGAATGACTGAGGTTCATACACATCAGTTCTGTTTTAGTTTGCTTTAATCCAACCTGAGCTTGTTTGTCCAGAAGGTCCGGTTCGTTCAGGGAGGCGTGAATGTGTAATCAAACTGATGATGTTTTTAGACTCGGTTCGATTGAGGGCCGTGTCTATGTCCACCTCCAGCTGCTGTGGTTCTGAGTCAAACCAACCTGTTCCCCTCCTGGCCTGTGGGGGCGCTGCACCAAGAACCACTGAAGGAAGCGACACAAAAACCTTTGAAAACATTGAGCGCAACTTCCTTCTTCACCAAGTGGAAACATAAATGGAGTGGCGTCAGATTTTAGCAGTTGGAGGATTTCTTTTTAGTCTTACGTAAAAAAAACAAACAGAAAAAAAACAAGCTTTTCTCCCTGCATTGCTAGGCTAGCACATTTGTTTTGGTTGTACTTACCCAGAATACCTTGTGTTGCAATCCACTTCCTGCTGGTCCACTTGGTGTTCACAGTTCAACCAAACCCAGACTGAGGTTTGTAGTCTGCTGTAATCCAGCTCCAGTCCATTTGTCTAGGAAGTCTGGTTAACTTGGGGGGGATTCATAATTGAAATCAAAAAGTGATTTCTTACACACTTTCTGGGCCTTGATTCAACCATAAACTCTCTTCAGTCTGATGTATTGTTGAGCTAAACACCAGGAACATGAAGCAGCAGATCTGCAACAGAAAGAAAGAGACTTTATTCCAGATGTTGATGTAAAGTTTGTTATTTTTCTGTGTTAAATCAGAAACTGTTGAAGGTAAATTGAGGATGTGAACCTTTCTCGCTGTCAGAGCTCCTTCAGACACGTGGTGGAGGCTTTTTGATGCTGTGAGTTACGATCGGACAGTGTCTCTTAGTGAAGGATTAGCTTCACTCTCATAAACAGCTCTGAGACCCTCCATCCAATGGAGCTCCTTCCTCTTCTGCCAAACGGGGATTCTGGGTGAGTGGAGGATTTATGCTGCTAATAATAGAGTAAACTAGATTTATTTCCAGGGAGCGATTCTGCAGGGGCCTATTTATAATTACAGAAACCAATGATACATCCCTCAGGGTTTATCGCCTGACCCGGCTACCGGGACGCAGCTCTGACAAACAGACAATGTGTGAAGATGCTGCTGGGCTGATGACAGACATCCCAGGAGGATATGAGGAAGAAGTGGCGGCTCGTTTCTGGTTTGTCTTCTTTATCTGAAATGGTGATAAAAGCTGATGAAGCTGTGGCGCTGTCAGCAGAACATCACACACTTCATCACACACAGAAATAACTGGCTTGTTGTTGTTGATTCTCATGGCTGTTTGCAGGGAGAGGAGCCTCTGAACAATCAGACAGCATTAAAGGATTGTTAAAATCATCATTACACATCAATATCTTGGTCAATGTTTCATTTATTACGTTTCAAATACAACTCTAACCTGATGGTTTTTAGGTGGTGCATAGAAGCTGAATGCTGCTTCTCCTCGTTTGGTTCTGGTTCTGGATGCAGAGCAGAACCAGAACCAGAAGACCTGAGGGGTCTGGAAGGTTGATACAACAACAGCAGATCTTTAAGACATTCAGTGATTTATAAAATGCCAACAGTATCTTATTCTCTCAGTGAATGACTGAGAGTGATGTGCGCCATCTTACTGGTTTTAGTTAGAACTCCAGCAGCAGCTTCTCAATCAGCAGCAGACCTGTGAAGACACTCTCTGATGCTGAGACATTAGTCCTCTGATCCTGGAGATGTTCTTCAGGTGACAGAAGGCCGACTTTGTGACTGTCTTAATGTGGCCCTGAAGGTTCAGGTCAGAGGTCAGACTGATCTCTAGTTTCCAGCTGTAATAATTGTTGACTCTAGATCTATAGCTCTACATTGTTCCTCTTTAGGTCCAAAGATAAGTTCAGTTTTGTTTCTGTTCAGAAAGTTTTGGCACATCCACACATTTATCTGTTCCCAGCATCAGTTCAGTGGTGGATGGTTCAGAGTCACCAGGTCACATCGTAATGTAGAGCTGTGCATCATCTGCATAGTTATGGTAGCTAATCTTAATTCCTGATATAATCTGAGTTAGTGGATCATATATAAATGTTCCTTCAGATCCAGTGGTTCTATAATCCTGAAGCAGCTGATTAAAGGAGGAGGTTCAGTGGATTCCTAAGCTGTGACAGTTTCCTAATGAAATCTTCCCATTTTTGAAGATCAACACGACTCAGAGGTTTAATCTTAGCTTGTCAATTTTTAACTGTTTTAAACCATTAAGTGATCATCAGTGACTGGACCGCCCATCATTCCTGACATTGATCTGCCTCTGGCCTGTGATTGGTGAGCGATGAGCTCAGCCAGAGTGCCTCATGCGTCCCTGTTTGATGTGAAACGTGAAGTTTGACCACACTGGCCAGCTGGCCAGGAAGGTGACCGCCCCGTTGACGGACGGCCCGCTGACGGACGGCCCGCTGACGGACGGCCCGCTGACGGACGGCCCGATGACACCCAGGAGCGACCGGCTCTGAGGAGACGTTTGGAAGTGACGCTATTTATTGCTCCAGCATCATCGACCTGTTTCCTCACGGTGACATCACTGCATTTTCCCTGCATGCTCAGCATGGTGGGTTAATGACGGGGAAACGGATCTCTCTGTTTCACATTTGATTTAAAAACATGAGCCTCCTCTAAACATGGCTGCACGTCTGTTTACAACCACATTTAAAAGATAGTTTGGCTTTCAGTTTCAGCCTATAAATTTTATAAAGTGATGCTGAGTTGTCATAAAGCAGCTTCTGTTTTAATAAACACATAAATACACATTTTTATTTATATAACTTTGTTTAGATAATGTTTTGAATGGATACAACACAAAAATGATTTCTATTAATAGTGACTCACATCACAGGTGATGGGCAGAATTATACTGTACTAACAGAGATGGAAAGTAGACGAGAGGGCACACTCTGATTCAAATTCCCACTTCCAAATTAATTTTAACATCAAATTAATTCTAGTTACATATAAACAGCTGAAACTGAGTTTACTTCAGGAAACAAGGATAGAAATCCACCTGTTGATAATCACTGGAACATTGATCAATATGTTTGATGATCATTTTAAAGGTGACTTGACAAAATAATTTTGATTTTGATATTTAACAAAAAATAATGTTTGTTGCTTGTTTCATAATTGGTGACTGTATTTTGTTTTTATGATGTAAAACATTTCGAACTGTCTAGTTGTGCGACAGTTCGAATAAACTTAATTTGACTTGCCAGAGTTACACAGGATTTGTGCTTAATAGTGAATAAAAATAAAATAATTTACTCTTGAATCTCAACTTCAAGCAAAAATGTTATCATTTGCTAGAAAAAGATAGTAAAGAAATTCTTCTACTACAGCTAAAAGAAAATTATATACATTTCTTACAAAATATTTTTACAATAAATGTATAAGTTACTTTTCTTGTAACTTTGCCAGCAATTAAAATTTAAATGGTGTGTTAAAATAAAGTCAAATTTATCTGAAAAGCGAGTTATAAACCCCGAGGGATTTAACAAAATAAAATACAGTCCAAATTAAAACGTACAAAATTAGCTAAAAACCTAAATCAAAAGTCAAAATAATACAATAAGATAAATATATTTTTCTTATAACTTAAACTTAAATTAAAAAATAAAATAAAAACGAAATAAGAACTATAAAATGAAAAGTTTTTCTTTTAAACATTTTCAGGTTCTCAGATGAAACAAAATAAAATGTTTAAAAAGACTTTTCACCTTTAATGTCAGCAGAGTGACACCTCTGTCCTGTCCTCCATCTTTGCATGCTGACACACTGATGTCCAAACTGGGAGGACTGGGGGCCGGACGCGGCGCAGCAGCACGAGGACAGTAACACGACCCCGACTGGACGTTTTCCTGCCTGATATAAAAGAGCTGCAGGCTGCAGAGGGACAGACACAGAGGGACACCACCGGGACACCAGAGGACCCAAATCTGTCCCAGAACCTCCAAGCTTCATCAGGATGGGACTGTTGAGTGTGGAAGAACTGGTAGGTTCTGCTCTGTTAACTGGGAATGATGGTGTGCTGGATTAGGGGCGTGTAAATTAATTTATTAAAATTTAAATATGCAATTAAACATCAGTTATGGTTACATTTTCACCATAAATGATGAGTTTTTTTTACTACTTCAGTCCCTAAAATAAATAATTGTATTTAACTTTTGCACAAACTAGTAGAAGATGCAGTAATCTAGCAGAAATATTTTAACAATATTGCTGAAAAATACTAAAAATGACAGTATTTTAGTCACCATAAGGTTTGTGTGTTTAAACGTTGTGACTCATCGCTCCAGGTGACCGGTAAGAGGTCAGAGGGCAAAGAGCCCAGCGACTTCCAGGGCGGCGAGTACGAGGCAGCCGTCAACCAGGAGAAGCAGGATGACCGTCGGTCGCTCCAGGAGCTGCCGGGGAGAGGCGGAGCTTCGGAGGAGGAGGTCAGCGTCGTGGCTCTGAACGTGAGTCTCCTCTGCTGGATCCAGAACCAGAACCAGAACCAAACTTCTTTATTCAAACTAAACACTTGTTTCCATCACATTCCTGGTTCTAAAGAAAAACATCTCAGTTGTTTTAAGGAGGTTTAAAAAAACCTTTAACATTTCACACCTTCTAACCAGTTTCCAGGAAGAAAGTTTGTCACATGCTAAAATGTTAGAAGAGAAACTTTGGTGACATTAAAAGCTAATATTAAATATAATATTCAACTTCCATATGTTCATTTTGTTCGCACAAGCTTCTTCTTTGCTCTTCATTCCTTCCTTGAACTTAAACTGGGACAAAGTTGAAACTCCGCTTTGATTTCAGGCTTACTGCGCAGTTTTACCTGTCTGTGCTGCCCCCTGGAGGTACTGAAGTGCATAACAACTTTATTTATCAATTACCTACTTAGAGAAATATTTATCAGGCCAAAAGCTAATCCCATCATCTTTAGAAGACATTTGCAGCTGAATATTGATTTAAAACATAGTATACAATATATAATATTTATAAATGAAAGGCAGCAACACACATTACAACCCATCCTTTCTAAAAAGGTTAAAACGTTAAAGGGTGCCATTTGTTAAGTTACAACAAAAAGTAACAGCAGTTACTTTTTGATTGCAGTTTATTTTTCATAGTCAAAGGTAAAACAGGCCCTCATAAACGGTATGCCTTCCTGGGATACAGAATGCTTTCTGCAGCTGATCTCTACTTTATAAGGTAAAGTGTCTCCTGATATCTTAGAGGACTGTAGAGGACATTTTCCAGTTTTCTGTCCACCTACTGGGTACTTTCTTAGAACTTCACTAAATGTACTGTGTAGTTTTAGAATGTCTTCTAATATTTACTGGGCATCTTCCAGGTGTTTTTTCCAGTCTGCTGTGAATGAAGGAACATTTACAATACCTACAGGGTACTCTCTGAAACCTACTTTTAATTCCTCTGGTTTTTATGGCATTTTAAAAACTTTTCTTTGCCTTTGCTCCGTCAGACGGACAGAAGCGGGAGGCTGAAGCTGGAGACGGTGGACGATCTGTTCAACATCCTGCAGCTGAGGAAGAGGAGGAAGGAGAGGAAGTCTTCTGTGTTCAAGAAAACTGAACCAGAACCAGAGACAGTGGTAGGACATCGTCAGGTTATTTTTACCTGAACCAGAACAGGTTCCAGTTGGACCAGTTGGAAGGTTCCGGACTGGACTGGTTACAGCAGCAAAGCGTTGCTTTAGTTTAAACTCTGTGGCGCTTTGTGTGTTTTCCAGCCAGAAACGGTGGATGAGCAGCTGTTCCTCACAGCCGTTATGGAGAACAAACTTCCTGTGGTGGACAAGTACCTGGCCGGTGGAGGAAACCCAAACGCAGCCGATAACGTGAGAGAGGAACTGTTAAAAACCATGGAAACGTCTCTAATTTACAGAGTTTATGAATAAAATGCTTTTTATTTTCCAGTTTCAGAGAACTGCTCTGCACAAAGCTTCCTTCAAAGGACATGTGGAGGTGATGAGAAAACTTCTGGAGGCCGGCGCTGCCATAGAGCAGAAAGACAAGGTCCTACTCTCTCTTCTTCTGTCTCACACACCCCATTACACACACAGCCTGACAGTGAGGTGTGTGTGTTTGTGTTGCAGCTGGAGGCCACAGCCGTCCATTGGGCCTGCAGGGGAGGCAGCCTGCCAGGCCTGCAGCTCCTGCTCCACCAGGGAGCCAAGTTCACCAGCAGAGACAAGGTTAGTTTGCCTCTCCCTAGTGGCGACACACGGGACTGCGTGTGCAGATGTGTAGAGATGATGTTTCCTCCTCCTGATGCGCTCAGTTGCAGAGCACGCCTCTTCACGTCGCTGTGAGGACCGGACACTGTGAGTGTGCCGAGCATCTGATCCACTGTGGAGCCGACGTCAACGCCAGAGACAGAGTGAGCATTCAGACACTCAACAACTCATCTGATTGTTAGATCCATAAATGCTGCAGGTCACCTCTGATTTCTCAAATACACCGCAAAAATGCAAAAACCTTACCAAGTATTTTTATCTTAGTTCACCTGAAATAAGACAAAACTAACTTACAAGTAACTTTTCAGCAAGAAAATGATTTAAGTCAATAATTTCGTAATGTTGGTGAAAAACAAAAAGTTCCACTGGCAGATTATTTCACTTATAACATGCAAAGTGAGTGAAATAATCTGCCAGTGGAACTTGTAGTTTTCCATGAATATTAAGGAATTATTGACTTAAAATAACTTGCATGTCTTGCTGTACAGTTCCTCGTAAGTTAGTTTTGTCTTATTTCAAGTTTACCAACTTATTTTGAGCAGAAAGTAGACCAGAACTACTCGATAGGGTTTTGTGTTTTTGCAGTGTATTTAATGTTTCTGGTTGTTTTTGTGTCTGCCTGCAGGACGGAGACACACCAATGCACGATGCTGTGAGGATAAACCGATTCAAGATGATCAAGCTGCTGATGATGTACGGCGCCAGCCTCAGCACCAAGAACAGCGTAAGTCCCATCGGCGCTGCTGGACTCCAGCTTGGGTCCAGGTCCAGTAGAGCTCAGTCTGGTCTGGTCATTTTTCTGCAGGATGGAAAAACTCCGATGGAGACGCTGTATTCATGGCAGAACGGAGCCAAGAGCCTGCTGTGTAACTTCAACGAGGAGAAGCCCTGATGGCCTGGACTGTTTGCAGGAAACAGACGATTCAGGGATCTGAACCGGCAACCCGCTGGCTCATTAGACCTTTGGTCTCCATCAGGGAACATTCAGCGACAATGTGAAGTCCAGGCAGGAGGAGTTTTGTTTCTTCAGAGTCAGCTGGACGCTGCTGGTCGGTGTCCAGCTGACAGAAAACGATTTCTTCAGTTTTTCTTTATTTAATATTGAGCTGAGTTGAGTTCAGTGACGATGCACCAGAAGGTGATTAATTTATGGATGAATGAGACGTTTATTTATTGCCAGATGTGATTTATCTATCAGTGAGCGGCTCGTTGTGTTGATCTGCACCTGAAGCAAATTGTCTGCTTTTGTGCTGTTTAAGGGAAATAAGTCAGAACGAAGTAAGTTTGATCTCCAGGTTGTACAGAATCTCTCTCCTTTCTTTCTAGTTTTTATTCATTCTGATGATCTGTACGTGTAAAGTAAGGCCGTCCTGCTCCTTTCCACCCTTCTGTTGGGGACAAAAACTGATAGATTGTTCAAAAAGTTCTCCCATCAGACAACCATTAGGATATTGATAACAGAGAGACAGAGCTGGAACGCTGGATGGTTCAGAGGAAGTTTGACATGTAAAGTTATTGAAACAAATGGATTTTGTAAGATGTCTGTAACTGTTGGTTTTTATTGATTGAAATATAAATATTTAATAAACTTATCTTTGATTTGAACTTGTTTTATTCTTGTTTGTCTTCAGCAGACATGGGTTGAGAAGTTAGCAGCTAATAGCACTAGCTCAACATATTTTCAGTCTAGTTAAAGTAAAAAAAAATAGCTGTGTGTTTAGGTTAAAAAAAATTCTGTTACAAAAAGTCAGATGAACGATCAGGTATCATAATTCAGCAATAACAGCGTGTGAAGTCAACAGGGAGCTGAAGGCACTGGTTCATAACCCTCACAGCCAGTTCAATGCCTCAACTAGAAACCTTTAGCTTAATCTGTCTTTACTGTCACTGGTGGAAAAGATCCTTATTTAATATCACTAAACACATAGCCTGCTCTGGGGTGAAACAAAGGCTGGTGGGGGGCAAATAAAGCCTGGCATGAAGCCTCTGACGGCCCTAGGATCTCTGGGACACTCAAACTCTTAGACCACAATAAGGTGGCAGCACACGGAGGGGGAAAATATATTACTTTTACTAGAATATTTGCTCATACAAGTGTCTCTACCTCTACTTAAGTATAGAATGTGAATAGTTTTGTCACCTCTGCTTAAAATTACTGTCTTCTTGTCTGGCTGTTGCTTTCCGGTGATTAAATTCGTATTCCGAGCTCAAATATAGTTCATGAACGCCACACAGCTACAGCGCATGCGCAATTTCTGTTCAGCCCCGATTGGACTCTTTCAAACGCAGAACCGCGACTGTTTATTGTGATGTAGCTCGACGCCAGTTAGCATGTCAATTTGAAAAGAAGAAAACGTATTATTTTTGCTTGTGTGTAAATGCTATGAATGTAAAGCTGCTATGTGAGTACTTTGTCAGTTCTGGGCGTAGCTGTAATATGAGAGCTGGGTTGGTTTTTCTTTAAATTTATCGAACTTTAGCAAAGTTTTAGCCGTGTCCAGCTAGCCGTGTTAGCCGTTGACAGGTGACAGCGTTTCATGTCGTCAGGGAAAAAACAAAAACAAATTTAGGTAAAATTTTTGAAAGATAACAAACGTGAAAACAATTGTTTGACAATTGTTATATTTTAGATATATTTTGAGCGCAAGCATCGTTATCTAGCATTGAAACATAGAAGGAATTTTCCCTCTGTTTATCGAAAAGCTTCAAGAAAAAGAAAACAAGAAATTCTGGTTAGTTTTTAACACCCAGGTTTGCCCTGATTGTCAGTTCGTTGAAACCTTTCCTTTAATTGCCATCGAGAAGTTTCTGCCTTTAGGTAATTTGTGTTTTTGAATGTTTTTCTGTCTGTAGAAAAATGACTGACTCCTGCCTGAACCAGACTGACCTACGAAGACTCGCTGAAGATGGGAAAAGTAAACTCTCAGCAGAGTTCATCCCCTCACCAGAACTACCGGTCAGACGGAGCTGTTTGGTGGTTAAACAAGTTATTTTAAAGGATTGAATCTCAACATGCCGCCTGTTGGGATCTGCCTTCATTGACCTACAGTGCTTGTAACTGTTTTTTTGTTTTGTTTTGTTTTGCAGCATTCCTTCATCGAGGATAAAGAACACCTGCAGGTTTACCTCAGAATCCGACCCTTGACCTCAGCAGAAACAAGTAATGGAGAATCACAGGTAGGAATGCTTCTAACTGTGGAGACAATGCTAAATTAATCTGGAAGACGACCTGCAGCAGATCACACAGATCGTATTTGCTTTTGTTGCAGGACTGTGTTGCCATGGAAACCCCAGATACGGTTCTCCTGAAGCCTCCCAGTCTGTCCCTTTTGGCTCGGCTCAGCACTGATAAATCCCTTCCTCAGACCGGCCAGCGCTTCCAGTTCTCCAGGGTGAGACTTTGACTGGGACATACACAGGAAGTGTTAAATGGATCCACAATTAGTTAGTTATTAGTTACACTACATATGTGTACATAAGTTATTGTTATTTGTAAAAGAAACATAATGTATCATTATTATATTTTCCACTTATTTAGGTTGCAACTTTCTCAGCTGTGTAATGCCTGCTGGGCCGATGATGCGTTTAGGTCACAGTGAATTCAAACAAAACAAAACGTCTGGATGGAGACAAACCGCCTCAAAGATTTTATCTGCCGTCATAAGCAAGTTATCTATGGAAACAAGCTAATGTGATTGGCCTATCTACTGTTTACTATGTTAGCTAGAGCCAACACCATTAGCAGTAGCTAACACACTAGCAAGATCTATTGCCATTCGCCGCAGCTAATCATTACTAGAGCTAACAGCATTAGTGAGAGCTAGAACCACTGGCAGGAGTTAGAGATAACGCCACTAGCAGGAGCTAAAACTACAGAAGTGCAACTAGTGCTAACTCCATTAGCAGGAATTATGAAATTGGAAGACGAATAGATGTTTATTATGAAGCATCTTTAAGTCGTTGTAACAAACCATTCTATTATATTTAAAAGTGTTTTGATCCCAATGCTAACGTAAACATTTGGAATGATAAACTTCAGCTTTTTTCAGCGTTCCCTCGCCTTCTGGGCCAGCAGCTGGCCAACACCAGCTTCCTCCTCCTCATCTTCATCTCCTCTTGTCATTTCTGCATTGTCGTTTGTTTCAATGTGCTCTGGTTCAAATTGAAAGTGTTGAACTTTACTTATTGCACAAAAATTTGTGTTCTGCCTATATGGAGCTAGCGCTGTAGCACCTAGCAAAAGTCATATTCCCAGGATGCATTGCAATTTAAGCAATATATTTGTGTGACAGTGTTAATTTTTAAGTGAGTAAAAACTTATCAGCTTTTAGTATTTTTACTGAATGTTTCTCAGATGGAGTGTGTTATTGCTAACGGAGGATTGATATAATGGTTCTGTCTCTTTAAGGTTTACGGCCCAGAAACAACACAAAGTGAGCTGTTTGAAGGCACTGTCAAAGATCTGGTCAAAGATGTCCTGGAAGGAGAAAACTCTCTGGTTTTCACCTATGGAGTCACCAACTCCGGGAAGACCTTCACGTTCCTCGGTACAGCAACCCGCAGTGTGAAGGACCTGCTGACTGTAGGTAGCGCTCAGAGCTGACTGTGCTGCTGTTTGTGCTGCTGAAGGTCCCGACTCTGAAGCTGAAGCTGGAATTCTGCCCCGGGCGCTGCGCCTCATCTTCAGCAGCATCGGTGACAACGTGTTCAAGGGCCTGAGCGTCAAGCCGCACCGCTGCAGGGAGTTCCTGGCTCTGAGCCGCCAGCAGCAGGCCGACGAGGCGCTGTTCAAGAGCAGCCTGCTCAAACAACTCAGAGAGGTGAGCGGCTCCGGGCCCGACCCCAGCTGGACCCGGACTGGCCCAACTGAAGCAAAACTAACTGTTTACAGGAGGCAGGCTTTCAGTTAGACTCTGAAATGATTTTATCATGGTTGTATATGAACCGAGTCAGATGAATAAACCTGGTAATCTAACAGTGAGAGGTTGACCATAAATTTCTAATCTTAATTACATTAAATATTAATGACAAGCATTAGTTCTACAGGAAGCCTACATTAGAGTTTCTCTCTCAAGCTTTGAATATGTTTATATGACTGAATTGAATTTGTTATATTTCTGTTTTAAGTTAGATATTTTTAAGTTCCTTCAGGCGACATTTGTAGTAAGTTCCCACTGAATAAATAATCTGAACTGACCCAGTTACCATGTCAACAACACATTTCCTTGGCATAAATTTCTATACTTTTAGGCAGATATTACTGAGAGAAATTCAATTAATGTTCTTATAACTGAATTTATACTTAGGAGTCCAGACTGAGTTAACACGGTAACAGAATCAGGATCAGTATAGTTCACTTTTAAGAGGAAAGCTCGACTTTCTGCTCAGCGTTTCTAGGAAACCTGTTGACCTCTGGAGGTCACCTGATGCTGGATGTAAACAGTTTGTTTCTGTTTCCTTCAGAATGAGAAGAGCAGCAGCAGCCTGCAGAACACGACCAACCAGACTTGGTTTGAAGGTGAGTCTGATATCTGTTAATTTCAACCAGCAGCTTTTCTAATTATTTTACTGATTAAAGCTGCAGTAGGCAACTTTTGTAAAAATGTATTGTACATACGTGTAGGCCTGTCACGATAACAAATTTTGCTGAACGATTAATTGTCTCAAAAAATTATTGCTGAAGACCTTTTTACACTGATTTAATGGAAATGACGTAATAATACATGCGATTTCCTGCCAAAGGTAGATACCCTTTATTTTCAATAGAACACTTAACACTGGAACTGATAAACAAAATTAACAAAACAACCAAAAACAGAAATAAAATAGATTCTCAGTCTCCATTAACAAAAAATGTACTTGGAAAAAAAACGAAACAACATAAAGCCGAAGTGGAAATAAGTATTGCATTCATCCAAAAGAGTGCAGATTATGAAGTCTGTAAACTATGTTGTCCTTCAGTAATCATTAGATTTAAATAGAGCAGATGGGAACATCGACTACCTGATGCAATAGTTCACACTACAGGTTTTTGCTCCTATTTTTCCCCTTAAGACAATCTTAGACCGTTGGTCGTTCTAAGATTGTGTGGTGAGTTACGGTAGATCGTCTTGGCCTCCGATCTAAATCAGGGATTTGACTCTTAACGCAGCCAGTTGAATGTGACAAGTAGCCAATCAGAAAGCACGGATTCCCTTCGCGCTTTCTGAGGGGAAATTAAAGAGGGGAATCCCAAACAGCTGACAGGACGCAACCCGAAGTCCAGCGGACATCGGAGATGATATGTGGAAACAACATTA
>CAEFZY010044460.1:0-25065 GCA_903066815.1 Brachyrhaphis roseni
CATCCATGTAGAGGAGGTGGCTGATGTTGGCTCCATTTTTGAGTCTGTATCCGTATCCAGTCTTGTTGATGATTTGGCTGAGGGGGTTCAGGCCTATCAGCCAAATCATCAACAAGACTGGATACAGATACAGACTCAATCCCTATATATATATATATATATATGTGTGTGTGTGTGTGTGTGTGTGTGTAATGAAAAGTGTTCCTTTTGTCTCTTTCCTTCTTCAGGCTCCTTGGACTTTGCAACAACTTTGCTTACGTGGTCATGCTGAGTGCGGCTCATGACATCCTCGAAAAGCAAGAATCAAAAAACTCAACAGCGACTGTAAAAAGCAAATATTGTGATTTGTGATTAAAAGCACATATCGGACAAACATTATGTTATGAATGGTTAGAAAGATGTTTCATAAGATCATTTGTGAACCTTACATTCTAGGCCCCAGATCAGCTGGCTGTGGGTCTCCGAGCTGGAAACCATAGCAACAGTAGTCGGTACGACTGCAGTCCTGTCAGCACAGCGGTAAGAGGAGACTCTCTCTCTGGTTGCCTCTGACCAGACCAGTAACATCCACCATTAGCCTCGGAAATCATTTTCAGGGAGTTCTGATGCATCAGACAGCAAAGCGTTTAGCTCCATTCCTTTAAACTCCATTAAAAAGAGAGATGGGATCTGAATTTACTCAAGTGTTCATGGTTAGGTCCTTTGAGATGATGATATGGAGAACTGGGAACATCACTTTACCACACAGTAAGAGGCAGCTACCGTCAGGGATTACTGTCATAATGTTTAGGCATTTGGCAATATGAAATAGCAATATGACTTCATATTGCTATTTTCTTTTCCTTTTATAGGAATTTGGTTGAGCACAAAGGTTTCCCATTTCCTTCATTGCATAATTTGTTTTTGGGTTTTCCACCTGAGTATTCTATGCATCCTGGAAATAACCTGATCTCACTAACTAAAGGGCTTTTGTTTGCTTATTGAGATTATTTAATTGGGGCCATGGATATGAGATGTCCAGATGTCATCATAAGGGATCGTATGCTTTATATCAAGGTGAAGGCTTATTTTGGAACTGTTTTGCTGATGGAGCTTCTTCTGATATCAGGCTGAATAAACTGTTGGAAAGAAAAACAGTTGAGATCACAAATGAAGTAATTTTGTTGTAGTAATACATCTATTGGTCTATTTGCATGCAGTTTAACATTACGGTTAGTAATTGCCAGTTGTTAAAGT
Organism: Brachyrhaphis roseni; assembly: GCA_903066815.1. Lineage (NCBI taxonomy): Eukaryota > Metazoa > Chordata > Actinopteri > Cyprinodontiformes > Poeciliidae > Brachyrhaphis > Brachyrhaphis roseni. The sequence goes on from CAEFZY010044460.1 coordinate 1,237, forward strand.
GTCAAAGTTGTGGCAAAAATAAATAATTAGTAGCTTCTCTCAGGTTTTACTGACAGTCAGTATTTTTAATGGCGTGTCTTTGTATCCAGCCCATCAAGTCAGCTCTCTACTGCAGGTTCAGCTGCAGTCTTTGCTGATTTTGTTCTGTGTGTGTATATATATATATATATATATACACACACAGAACAAAATCAGCTTGAATAAAAATATGTATATGAATAAAATCAGTTAAAATCCATTCAAAGTGTCATTTCAGTTTTAACAGGAGAGACAAGTCTGCTTTTATATTAGGGGAATTCTGAAGGCCATTGGTTTGGCTGGACTTTATTCAGGAGTAAAATATTAAATGGGGCTGAATATAAGTTCACACACTTTTCAGATTTTTCTTTGCAAACATAAAATGGTATATCCTTTTCCATTCACTTCACAGCCTCACAGTAGCTTCTGCTATTGTGTCACATGAAATCCTTAGAAGTTTGAGGAAATGTGACAAAATGTGAAAATGGGTATGAATACTTTAGGAAGGCACTGTATTTAACATGGAAAAAACTTTTCATAATTAGTTCTGTTAGATCAGAATGAATGAAGGTAAGCAGCTGTAATGTGTGTTTGCAGGCTGTGCTGCTGGCTGACATTCTTCCAACACTCTTCATCAAGATTTCGGCTCCCTTTGTAATCCACAAAGTACCCTATGGGTTTGTTCATCACTATTATTTCAAATCCCATCAGTGTATTTGATAAAGCTTGACATGTCTAAGAAGCAAATCTGATAAGTTTGTGGGGTTTTTTTTTCATTACTTCATTTTTATTCACAGTATTCCAAGTAAAACATTTGTAAATTGTTTATATTTTTCAGAAAATTTAGGTAAAGATGTATTCTTTTCCAAAACTCTAAAAGCAAATTCTTTTATTATTTCTAGTTTTCGGGTGCTGTTTTGTGTCGCCATGGCAGCAGCAAGTTTCCTGCTTGTTTCCTTTTCCTCCGCTGTGTGGCTAAGTATTGTCGGTAATTATTGATGCTCCAACTCTTCTCGATATTTGTGGTGAAGCTGATAATGATGGAGAAGTCAGATGGTAGATTTCAGTTTAGTTTGCACCTTATCTTTTTTTGCATGCATAGAGATATGATATCACAGCTTCATGTTGAAATGAGCCTGAAGCAGCTCATCATGATAAGTGCAGTTATTAATACATCCTTCTGTGAACATTTCTTATCAAAGGAATCTGATGTGATCAAACAGAGTTTTAGCACAGCAGCATGTTGCTGCTACACCCTCAGAAGAGTCCAGGAAACAACAAAGATAATGTCTTTGGAGTGTACATGAAATTTTGACACTTTTAATGCAAATGTGTATTAATAGTTGCATTAAAAGTACATTAAAGTGTCAACTTAGCATTTATTGGTAAATAACTACATTTTTATGCAAAGTTGCCGTAAAACTTGCATTAATGTGAATTAAAAGTGCCAACATTGTGTCATTATTTTCCTAATGACAATTTACAACAACACTTGTAATCATTCATGAAGACTCCTTCATGTTTGTGACAGGTGTTATATTATGTTTATGACAGTGTAATGTCAATCTTATGCCCACCCCTTCAAATAAAGTGTTACCCAAACCATTTACCATTTTACCATGAAGCTCTGCTACGTTACTCCGTTCAGTTCGGTAAAACTTTATTTGTCCCTGGGGGGAATTTAAAGCAGCACAAACAAACACAATCGCTTAAAAAAAAATTAACACATAAAAGCAAAAAACAAGCAGACAAGGATTGCCATGAAATGTGTCAGTAATTACATTTTAAATAACTGCAACGGTAAAGGAAGATTTATACACACATGCACATAAATGTACGTACATATATCTTTACCCCTCTGTCACCACAGCGCCCAAGAAATGTGGACTTAATGAAACGTATGTTTAATACCTTCTTAAGCGTTTTCATAAGGTACTTTTAATCTGATAAACGGGTCCCATCTCAAGGCATACTCCCTTTAATATGATTGTACATAAATACACATCCAAATTCATAATCATATTATTTATACATTGCAACATAAATAATGTCAGATAGCAGTCAATAGATTGCTGGTGGTGAGGGAAGTTGGGGGGGTATAGGAGCAGAGTAGCTGGTCACATAGATACGTTCCTCACAGCGGAACACAGCAAAACGTCAGTAAAAATGTTTTCCTGACTTTACAGGAATTGAGCTTCCCTAGGAGCTGTTGCTTTTGTCGACACTGTGAGAATATGTTCTGTGTTGGAGGAGATAATTAAAAAAGATCCCCAAGTGTTTCGACTCCTCTGCTCACTCCAGACATTCTATGACTGATGGTGGAGACACCAGCTGTCTGCTTCTCACCACCTTCTCCTTGACTTACTGACATTCAGAATACTGTGAATGTCCACACAGTCACAAGCTAGCAACAAGACAGTACTGTCTGTGGCCTGCAGGATGTAGCTAGGTACTTTCTGGGATGTATGCAGACACATTGATACGTGTTTTCAAAGCACAAACATCTGTTTAAATACAGAAAATTCTGACTGGAAAAAAAATTCTGTGGTCGTTTTAATGGCGTCCCTATGCACAGCATGGAGCACAAACCAACACTTTGCTCTTTGCTACTGTCTGTTGGTTATGTGTTACGTTGAGGTTAGCATTTCAGTCATACAACAGTTGGTCTGTGGAGACAAATAAATGATCTGATTTTTTTGGTAGTTTTGGTAAATTCAAAATAAATACAACACTTAAGAGAACATCTTTCTGCACATTAAGAAATTGTACAGTAATGCTAAGGTGGGGATGTTTTGTATAAACTTTTTGGTTTCTTTGCATGTGTGCTAAAAGGTCCTGCATTCACACCGAACTCACTCTGTGTCGTTACAGGAGTGATCTTTGCCAGTATAAGCTCTGGACTGGGAGAACTATCATTCCTGTCACTCAGTGTTTTCTTCAACAGGTAAAACCTTTATCTATGTCTTAGTTTCTTTTGAGTTTTATAAGGTGCTTAAACTGAATCGGGCAAGTTTGGTCAGCTGGTTTTACTGCTGTATGCGCTTGACTGTGGCCGCTGGATAAAAATGTCCATGCATTCTCCCAGCCACAAATCTTTATATTTTGTTTCTGTCAAAGTTTTTTATGCACATTTTGAATCATCGCATTAGAAAAGGTTGATGTAAATGTCAAAGTTTGAAATAAATTTCTCAGATTCACAAAAAATAAAAAATTATGCTCACTTAAGTTGCTTTTTGGCTTCCCCCCCCAAAAAAAAAAAGTTAATCCTTTAAAGGCGAGGTGGAGACATGTTTGCTTAATAAGTTCCAATGTAGCAAATGCAAATTCATCCTTAATGTTGTTAAGTATTTGTTAATTTATTGCAACTTGTACTATTATCACAATATTCCACAATATTATTGGATATTTCACATTTTTCTAATATTGTGTTGTCCCTGGGTTTTATGCTTAGAGTGCCCATGTGCAGCTCTGTTACATAAAATTCCAACAAAATACATTAAATATTTGGGCGAAAGGTGGAAGGGTTCAAGGAGTGTGAATACTTTTTCATTTTCCAGTATATAATATTAAGTGTAATCTCTTACACTGTGTGGTTTGGGGTTAGTAACTCTGCTGGCTTCATCCTCAGGAATGTTCTGGAAGGCTGGGGTTCTGGGACTGGTGCTGCTGGTGTTGCTGGTTCCCTTCTCTATGCAGGCCTCATCCAAGCACATCTCTCCCCCCGAACCACACTGCTCATCATGCTAATTGTTCCGATTGCAATGCTACTTAGGTAAGTGTTGAAATGCTGTTAAAAACGTGTTACTTCTGTAATGAGCTGCTTTCAGGAAGTGTTAGAAACTTGCTGACAGTCTCTCCCTTTTCAAACGGATGACGCAGTTTCAGTTTGGTCACAAGCCACTTAAGATGAGCTTAGAAAATGTTGTAGTTCTCATGCTGTTAATTCTGGATATTGAAGTTACATCAAAGCATGGTTCTGTCAATATGACAGAACAGTTTTAGTTGTTATCTGGTTTAATGTTTAAGTATCCAAGATCAAACGACCAAAAACAATCAATAAAAAAACAGAAATAAAAAACATTTACAAACGAAACAATAAATAAAATAGATTATGATGTTTATGTAAACAAAATTACTCTTGAAAAGATGTTAATCATAGGAATAAAAATTACAGAGCTCATTTTAATTTATCACGTGATTAATTGCTTATTGCAACAGATTTAAAGGGACAGTATCACTCAATCAAGTAACTATGTTACCTTCAGTTGTTATAAAAATGCTGTATATATCATATATGACTTAAAAGAAATTTTACTGACTAATTTAGCGCCTTGCAAAAGGCCTCTGTCTTTTTAAAAGCGCCTTCTCTTCGAAACTCTGCCTTCAGGAAGTCATCACAACATGGCTCCTCACAGTGTTCCTCTGAGAATTAGCTTGTATAATCAATCAAACAAGTTTAGCTGTACAACACATTTCAGCAATAAAACTGTTCAAAGCTGTTTGAATCAAGTTTAAAGTGTTTACCTCATAGAAACATATAAATAAAAAGACATAAAAACAAGATATAGTCAACAATTGAGAAACCAGAAACCAGCATTACATTTTGATTAATGCCATCATCAAAATTATCAATACACATCAAATATCCAATTATTATCATTCTAAACAGGTGGGTTTTAGGCTGGATTTAAAGGAACTCAGTGTTTCAGCTGTTTAGCAATTTTCTGAAAGTTTGTTCCAGATTTGTGGTGCATAGATGTATTTGAATACTATGAGTTCAGTAGATGTACTGTTCCATCAGGTGTTTGCTAATTGCTGCTGGCTAGTCTGAAGGAGTTGCATGAGAGAGCTGCTCTGTGAGGCGGGAGCTCAGAAGCTTAGAGTGCTGATAGAGATGCAGTTGTGCTATGAGCTAGTAACAGAATGAATGCAGGGAAACAAAGGCACACTTCTCTAATTTCTAAATATTTTCGTGCTCTTTATGATTCTGGACTACTTTGTGTTGGTTTACTAAAATAAATCCCAATGAAATAAACACTCTGAAAGTCTGTTGGTATGGAAACATGTGCAAAACATATATATGTTGAAGAATTTAGTAAGCATTTCCACTGATTTATTGGGCTTTATTGTGGGACAGTTGGCTGAAAAAGGATGTACCCTTAAAACTCAAGTAATGTTTTAAGGGTACAAGGGAGAATCAGTATCTGACATAGTCAATATGTGTTTTTTCTCCATCACCAGCTATTTCTTTCTGCTGGTTCCTGAACCTTCTCTACCTCAGTGGAGCAGGTCAGAGACAGAGTGTCCACCTGTGGACTCAGAGGAACAACAGCGACTGATGGACGAATCAGAAGATGACCTGGAAACATCAGCTCCAGGTAAAACATCCAGCAACATTCAACAACATCCAACAACATCTAGAATGTCTAACATTAACATAGAATTTCCAGAATGCTTGATTTCGTAATTGGCCAATCAGTTAATGTACTATCAGAGTTTGTCCATCAATATGAGTTGGCCAGTATCATGTCTTCCATTGGTCCATTGGTTTTATCTGATCTGACTGAAATGTCAGTTTCTCTGTTTGAGGAAAGCGTGTTGATATTTGGTTTGACTAGAAAGTAATTAATCTGTAAATGAACACTTCCTCGTCGTAAGACGTGCTTGTTATCATGTAATGTGGTTGCTGTCCACTAATTTAGCTTTAATTTTTCAGCGCAAGTGATAAGAATCTGGATGTAAGCTTGATTTGCTGGAAAAATTCTGTTCATATTTCTATATCTATATTAATTCTGTACAAAATAAGCAAGTCACCAATAAGTGGGGAAGGTTGATGGAACATCTTTACTAAAGTAAAGAGTCATTTAAAGAAGCATTCTCAGGACTTTAAATGATCTGATTCATCGCAGTTCAATTCAGGAACAGAACAAACATCAAGTAAAAAATCTTGTCATGACTTTACACACAGCAATTATCAAAATCCAGAAGAGTATGCATTGAAGTCTAAACTACTTATTTTTGGATTTAAGAAGGCAGAGAGAAAAAGAATGATAAAAAGAATGATGCATCATAATACAGGTATGACTGTCATACCTGTATTATGATGAGAATACAAAAGATCCATCTTCCCACCAGGCCTGACCAGCTTCCCTGTTGAAGAAAAACATCCCATCAGTAAACACCATCACGCTTGATTGTTGGGACGGTGAAATTATGGGGATTCGACATGTTCCTTCTCATCCACTCCAAACTTAACATGTAGGCCAAAACATTTAGCGTTGTCTGAGCAGAGGCAACACTAAACGCAGTTGAGTGTGTTGATCGACGGCGTGTTGATTGGTCACAATCAGTCCCAATAAAATACGCTAAAGTCTGTAGCTTAAGTGTGACATGAGTAAAATGGTTATGAATATTTTATCATGTAACTGTAATAGCTGTAATGATGATGATGTTCTCTACAGTGAATGCATGTGTAGTGACTGATTATTCTCTCCTCATTGACCGTATCAGAGGACAGGACCATGGGACCCGTCACCCTGCAGGAGAAGTTTGCTGTCATTAAGGTAAGCACATCTCTCACACGTTTGGAAGATTTTCTTCATTGTCATCAAACACTAAGAGTGCATATTGTTTCTGTGAACAGGGCTTGTTATTACCGTTTGTTATTCCTCTGGGACTAGTCTACTTTGCTGAGTACTTCATCAACCAAGGCTTGGTAAGCTCTTTAGTGACCTCTGGCCTCACACTCCTCTCACTGCATGCTGAAATTTTGTGTGAGACAGTAGGAATTATAGGCTGCAACTATCATGAAGGAGAAGTGATTCTTTTTTACAATAAAATGACTATAAACATTTATATGAGAAGAATTTTGATTTTCTTTTTGTTGTATTTGTCAGATGGAGCTCCTGTTTTTTCACAACTCTTCCTTATCGCATGCGGAACAGTATCGCTGGTCAGTAAACCGTCTTTTTATTTAATTTTTAGATACTGTTTAATTCAGGTGGAAGGTTCTGATTGTTGTTTGTGTACTTGCTCAGGTACCAAACCCTATACCAGGTTGGTGTGTTCGTGTCCCGGTCCTCTCTGCGTTTGAAAAAGTTCAGGAAAACTTGGATTTTCTCGCTACTGCAGGTGAGAAATGGACCAACTACAAATCTAGAAGTGCATCAGCTGTCAGTGACCATGGCAACATGTAACTGCACTTGTAGCCAGCTTAATGTAATGGTTAATCAAATACAGCAGAACCTTAAATGGTAATGTCTACTTAAAGGATTTAGAAATAATGCCTGTTAAATAAGTGCAGGAGGCTACCTGAAGGACCAGCTGGTGGAAAAAGACACCAGGTGGAATCACTCTCTAAAAATAAAATAATTTAGTATTTGTTGGTTTATTCTTCATGAGTTATTAAACTTAGATGATAGATTTATTGTTGACTGTAGCAGACTTTTCTTTATTAGTGGAAACATGTTTGATGGATGTTTTCTACTTGTAATATTTCAGTTGCTATGGAAATTAAAACAAAAGATGCATAACACACCAATAAACACTACCTTCTGCTGAGACAATAGGAATATAGCATTTTGTATTTCTTACAGTGGGACAGAAAAAATTAAATGATTATGTAGTTTGTGCCTGGTTATGAAAGAAGAAAAATTCAACCTCAGACTAGTCCAAGGGTTCTGAAAACGTTTCTCAATCGATCCATCTAAATAAAACTTGCCAATCACCCTGGTGTTTGCGCTGAATAATGAAACAACTCACCATTACAGGAAAGCCAAAAATCTAGAAGACCCTCCTTCTGTCTCTGATTGGCTGCTTCTTAGCAACCTGTGTACTTCTGCAGTTGGGAGAAGGCAGAGGAGCTCTATTTGTTTCACAGCTTATCTGTATTGCATTACACTGTCATCCTGAATGACGGCATTTTGTTTTTGTCCCACTGTGAAGAGACTCCAGGACAGACCCAGATTACACAGATTACCCAGATTACACTCTGACCTGGGAACGCCTTGGAGTATCCCAGAATGAACTCAAGAGTGTTGCTAAAGACATGGAGGTCTGGGTTTTCCTGCTTGCCCTGAAATATATTTATTAATTGATCCAACAACTTACAGCTGGTCATGTTGTAAATTCTCAAATAGAAAACATTCAACAAAAGTTTACAGTCTTACTGCGAGGTTTAGCCTGAGATAATAAAGTCATTCCAGATGGACTATACACATATCAGTTTACATGTTGACTCGTTACAGCAGATTACAAAAAGACATGAATAAGTCTGATCTTTTTGGCTGCACAAAAGGAAAGTATGCTAGCTGGATTGCAACAATACAGAGAGGACACTCAGAGCCGAATTGACCAACCACACAGCAAAGGATCAGAAATGTCTCATGCCAACTTGCATGGCAGCTGCCGCACAGCTGAGGCTTTCCAAGCAAGTCATAGATAATAGATTTTATGTCGATGATCATTTTAGCATAGAATGTGTGAATGCTTCAAGTTCTGCAGTTTCACTGTCTTTGGTACAGATTGCTCTAAATGTTTATTCCCTGTCCTTCTCTCTGCCTGCCACAGGTGGTGAATGCAATATTCCTCATCTTTGCTGTGCTCTACCAGTTTCTGCCCAGCATCTGGATTGTCTTTGGTATTATTCTCTATGAGGGTCTGTTGGGTGGAGCAGCCTATGTAAACACATTCCACTTCATCAGCAAGGAGGTAACGTCGTCTGTCCGTCCGTCCGTCCGTCCGCTTGTTTTTCAAGTTGAAGAATGCATATTTTTACTGTTTTGACTTTCTTGATTTATATTTACTTTTGTGGACAAATTTGTTGCCTCCTGGTAAAAATGGGTAAAACAAACAAAAAAAAATCACACTTAAAATTAATTTATCATTTATCGCGGAAGCATAAATCTTGTAGAAAATGAGAATTTATCACCAAAATTCAGTTGGGTGGAAATGACATGTTAGGAAATACTTTTTAATAAAAACATTACCACAGTCACAATTGTTGGGACACAGACCTGCTAGACTCTGACCTTAACTGGAGGTGCTTGATTTGGCCAGATGAGATGCAGATTGAGCCACTGCAGGTGTGTTTGTTTTAAACATCTGCCAATACACACTATGTACGGAGGAGGAGCAGTGATGCTGTGGGCCTGTTTAGCTTCCAGTACTGTGGGAGCTTGTTTGATTGTATGGCATCTTGAATTCCCTGATACACCAGGAGGATCTAAATACAGGTCTGGTGGTCTCTAGCTGTAAACTAAAAAATGTCAATTCAGTCCAGTTCATCAATGTAGCTCTAATTCATAACACGAGTCATCTCTAGGCACTTTATAAAAAAAGTCAAACCATAATCCGTCCATTCCAATTGGTCCTAGTGATGAAACAATGGAGTCAGGTTGTTTATTAATAGATACGATTATCTTTGCATCTTTTAGCAACTCAAAAAATATTGATAAATTAATAGAAAACTGATCAAACATCCTTCTCCCTGTTTGCTTCATTATTGTGAAATGATAGAGAAGATTAAACTGTGTTCAGTATAGAATGGTGGCTGTGCAGTGCAGCATCTGCAGGGGTGTTGCTGAAGGTGCCAGAGGGGATTTTCCCCTTAAATATTTAATTATTCCCTCTCATCTGTCCCTCGTAGTAAATTTACTGTAATTGAAGTGAATTTTTCTAAAAATCAAAGTGAGTTTGAGGTTATTCTTCTGCATTAAAGGATGTTTACATTTGATCCACATCTTTGTCAGGATGGCCAAACATCTGTCTACATCTTCACATAAACACACCTCTAAGCGTTTCCTCACGGATGTCCTTTCTCCCACAGACTGAAAGCAGATACAGAGAGTTTGCCATGGCAACGTCCAGTGTGGGAGACAGTCTGGGAATAGCTGTGGCAGGAGTTGCAGCTTTCCCCACACATAGCTACTTCTGTTCCCTGTGACGAAGCTCCTGCACCTCCTAGCTTGATAAATAGCCAACATAAATCAGGACTCTATGTTAACAATTTCTTTAAAGATTGGGACTTAGAATAAAACACATAACTCTTTCATAAAAATCCTCATCTACACAAAAATAATCCCTCCTGAATTCAGCAGCACCAGTTGCTGAATCCTCTGCAGTTGAGAAGAAAACTGACATTAGCAATGGTTCCCAGAACTGTTCAGCTTCCAGCCCACAAAATACCAGTAAAGGAGGCTGGTGGTAACCCAGACTTTGCCAGTTAAACAAGGTAATGCTGCCAACACAATCTGCATCAGCAGACAATGTATCCACTTGGATCTGTTTTTATTCACTCGTAAGTACTGATTTTATCTCTTTTGATATTTATGGCCTAAAAATACTACGCCATGTTCTTTTATTTAGTTCCATTTTTAAGGGGATCTCAAGACATTTGAGGATTCACAAGTCCAGATGGAAATACTGACAACGTTGAGAACCTCTCCCTTATATAGTGTCTGCCCCATACAACAGATTTAAGAAACTCATTAAATAATGCGTTGTTACCCAGAGCTACTTCGTCTGAATCTGTTTTATGTCATTCAGTGACAGTTTAACTTTCATGTGAGGTCTGATGTCCTTTGTACAGATTAATTGTCTGAAGTGTATTCTATGATCAGTCAGTCAGTAACGTCTTCAGGAGGAATTACACAGGCTCCTGTAAACTGGAACATTTGCTTAAAAGCATTTTCTGCTACATTCTTTTGAAACATTGATGTTAAAAAATAGCTCTTCATGTTTCCGTTTTAAATACCTTCATATTTTCACTGTTAACTGAAAGCACTTGGACCTGAAAGCACCGGCGTGGTAGTGTTTGATTGATAAAAGCTCTTACTTTCCTGCAAACTTCCATCAATAGAAATGGAAAGTATTAACCTTTGACTGGGACACAGACGGCAGAGAAGCAGCTTAAGCACCTCGTTAAATCTAGCAATCAAGTTTGTTTGTACTGCAAATTTCAGCACCAAGGCAATTCAAAGTGCTTAACATGATGAGCACTTTGTGGTGCAGAAGCTGAATGCTGCTTCTCCATGTTTGGTTCTGGTTCTGGATGCAGAGCAGAACCAGAACCAGAAGACTTGTAACCAGTGTTGTAGTCAAGGTCTCCTGCCATCCCTGAAACATAATGCCCTGGGCGGTTGCCCATATTGCTCATGTCAGAGACCACAACTGTCTGCACTATTAAACACAGCAATTAAGACACTGCATTAACGGTAAACAACACTCAACTATGAACACTGTCCAAGGCGCAAGAAGTAACCAAGCAAAAGGACCGTGACTGTTCTCACCCTGTCTGCCACCATGACAGGTGACAAAAACAATCAGAGTAATGTTTTATTTATTCGCCAATTAAATAAATCTATATATATTTTTAATTAAATACAAATAACAATAGCTACTGCAATGTGCGCAGAACATTACAAGAACAAAGAACGGCTCTCAGTAAGGCTTCAGTCCTACAGGACTCAGTAAAGATCCGTCCAGAAGAATCGGATCGTTGGTGTTATATTGCTATAGATAGCAGATTTTGGTCACAGCGTTGTCCCATATATACGACACCTCAGTCAATACCTCCACAGTGAAAGGAGGAAGCGATTGGTGACGACAAACACACGTAATTAGTAAGTCACGTTATTGGTTGGATTTTCCAGCGCCACGTTACGTCCCTGAACTTCCCCCTTACTAAAGGCGGGAAGCGCAATGCGACTTGGATGTAACGAGTAACCACGGTTTTGTGGAAATGTAGTAAAGTAAAAAGTACAGACACTTACTGTAAAATGTAGTGGAGTAAAAGTCTAAAGTATCCATTATTGAATCTGCTTAAGTAAAGTACAGATAGGCTACATGAAAATTGTACTTAAGTACAGTAACGAAGTATTTGTACTTCGTTACTTCCCATCACTGTTAATGAGTCAAAATTCATCCGCTTTCAACTTTTAGTTATGAACATACTATTAGTTTATTACTGACAAGAAAACAGTTATATCATGCACCGATGAGCTTTTTGAAGATGTGCCTTGTGTTCTCAGAAATGTCTCCAAAAATGAACCAGTGTGCTCATTCCTACTGACGGGATCATAATGCCATGGCTGGCATGCTTTATTTTTATCATGAGTTTTGTGTATGATTTTATGCCCGTGTCTTTATTCATTTGTTGAATAAAGAATAATGTTTTAATTTTCTGTGGCTCTTGTTCTAGTAACACTGGATAAAAGTTATTAAAAATTATCTCATAAAGAGAGACTTCCAAAAGAACTGATAAAATACTCTTTTAATGGTAATTTTAAAAACTTCTAAAATAAAATTGTATTTTAGATGGTGTTAATTATTATTATTATTATTATTAGTTCACAGTGCTGTGGAATTGTTCATACTAATACCATAATACCAGAGAATGCCTTTGCTGTGCATTAGTGCTACTAGTGATACCCAAATACACTGTAGTGGTACTTAAGAGTGTTAGTATTCATAATTTGCAGAGTAAATACAGTAGCATTGTTCCATTAACCAATCAAAATCTGGATCTTGAATTTACAAAATGAAATCATGTTTCAGTTTCGAGTTAGAATCCAATGGTATTTACAGATTACCATTATAGAAGGCTGTTTAGTGGCGTGTATGTGAATCTATTTATGGAGAGACAGATAAACATGCAGAAACAGAGTTCATCCCTGCAGCGATATGACAAAATTTTACATACTCTGCAGACATAGAGGATTTTCAGTTTGGCATTGAAATGAAAACTAATTCTAACAATTTAGAATCAGTTTTCTAAATTGACTAAGTGACTATGTTCCCTTAGTCTCTTAGCCGGTGACTAAGAAAAATAAATATATTTTTATTTCCTTAGTCACTGGCAAATCAAACAAGTGCCACCAAAAAATATCTCCGTTTCTTTAAAAACAAAAAGGAAAAGAAAAAAAAGATTTTTGACCACAGCCTTGAAAACAGAATTGTCTTTATGACTCAGTCACACATTGTAGATTTCTTTTTCTCTGTAGTTTAGCCTGGTTTGTAAACTTTTCCAGTCAGATGCCGATTATCTGGTCGAAAATCAGAGCAACGCGCGTCCCCCGCACCGGAAGTTACGGCGGAGCAGTTGACGTTCGTGGTGAGCACAGCAGGACTGAACCGGCAAAGACGATACCGGGGGAGGGAGTGGAGCCGGTGAACGAGTGGTGAACGAATCAACCATCTACGGAGAGTAACGTTGATGACTGTTTTTCAACCTTTCAGAAACACGGTAATTACGTTTTAAAGTCTTATCGATTCAGACGCGATATGCTCTTATGGAGCGCGCTGGCGGTAGTGTCTTGCTAGTGAAGTTAGCCAAGGAGAGCTAACCAGCGTTTTCTCCGAATGTAAAGTTAACCGGGCGCTACAGCTTTTCGTCTTCTCAAATTGACATAGTTCATTAAAACAACTAGCCGTCGAATACAGGGAGGTGTTCCGTGCCCACTGTGAGGCATTTGTCCAACCATTACGACAAATTCCTGAACAAAATGGTTGGCTTAGTTCTCAAAGAATCAGTTGTTCTCTGACGTATTAGTGGTGATGTAAGCTAACATGCTAGTGGCTAGCATAGGTTAAGCTTCGCCCATAGGCCTCGCATTCCTCAAGAAATAACCCATCTTTTCTGCCACATTTTTTTGTGTGTGTGTTTCACGTTTAAGAACTTTTTGAAGTTACGATTGTTTTACTGTTTAGAAAGCAGACTGGACTACGCGTATACGTAGCCTCGCAACAAATGCAAGGCTGGTTATTTTGAATGTTGGGGTTGTTTATTTTCCATTTTATTAAATAGCCTTGTTTTATTTCTCCCTCAGCTTTTTTTTTTTTACTCAGAACTGTGACTGAAGCGGACCTCCGGCCTCTTCCCGTGCTGGACATTGGCTCGGTTGCTGTGGGGTTGGAAGAGCCGAGCATACAGGGATCCCGGTGTGTGAAACGTGAATAGTGTGAACAGCTCTATGTGTGTTACGATGGGGGACATCAGTGACCTGGACCGACAGATAGAGCAGCTCCGACGCTGTGAGCTCATCAAGGAAAATGAAGTGAAAGCACTGTGTGCCAAAGCCAGGTGAGTGGAGCAGTAGATATATATGTAAATAATTAATCAGAAACAGTCATACACTCCCTTTAGGAGATTGGCAGTACTGGATCGGCCATGGTTGCATTAAAACGTCTCAAGAAATGATAGTGGATCTTCATTGCTTTGTAAAACTCTCTCGGCAAAGGAGTACATTGGGCATTTCACTTCTAAAATAGTAGCATTTTCTGTTTGTAAGTAGGGATGCAAAATTTTAATGAAAATGTAACATGCAGAAATGTTGGAGAGTGTTGTGATAACAGTATGACTTGCGATAGACTCACTCTCTAATTATGAATAATCTGTCCAGCTACTGGAAAAATTAAAATTCTATAGTTTCATCTCAACAGTTTTTATAGGAAAAGTTGCTTTTGGCTGGTATGTGCTGTTTTGGAAATGAGACAACCTATAGTTTCTTAATGACTTAAGAACTTTTCCACCTCTTTACCTTCTAAAACGTTTCATGCTGCATTAAAAGTGGCCTCATGTATATATATAAAATTCAACTTGTCACTTATTGTACAGCCTTTATATTTGCAAAGGTGTTTTATTCTTAGGAATTGTTTATTCTATATTTGACAAAAGTGTCTATCTCTTAAGGCTTTAATTTATTATTTTTTCTGTTTCTGTTTCTTACAGTTGCAGAAAAAGCAGTTATTAAATAGACAGGTATCAATTTGTAGATTGGGGTCCTTTCTGACATGTTTAGCTGTTCTTTGGATGGCCAATCCTACGTTTAAATGTTTTTAATAACTTTTCTAGTGTTATTGTGAGGATGAAATAACAAATTTTAACTTGAATGTATGACGGGGCCTCAGTAACCCAGATATCGTAACAATGAACTTTGCTCCTTATCAAGCTGTTCTATGTAGTTTTGCAACTATGTTGGGAAACATTACTGTGATTACATTCGGTCACAATTTGAAATATAAATGCTGCATCTATTTGTCGTCTTAGAACTAACTGTAAAAATGCTGCAAACATATAACTCAGTGTTGCTTTGATTGGGAGTGTCATAAGTGAACATCATAATCATATAAAGCGTACTAATAACTTTTTGTTATGTAGATTCCGAATATATTACTGTAGGTACTTTCTAGTTGTGTGACATTTCTTTTTGTGCAGAGGATGTTATGCATATGAGAGCCCATATTGTGTTTCCTTTAGGAGAAATAATTTGAATGCTCATCAGGATGTTAGCTTTTGAGATGGTCGTGAAACGCAGCACTGCTTGGCTTCTGCCTCTGTGATTGGTGGATGTTTGTAAAAGCAGTTTTAATGAAGGTTTGTTTTCAATTTATTGTATAATAAGTCATCATTACTCTAGTTCTTTGAGAATAAAATGGATAAGCAGATTTTTATCTGTACATAATGTCAGCTGACCTTTGACCAAAGTTGATCATGTCTACCCATTGCCTGGATTGCTACTAGGGCTGAACAGTGTATCATATCACAATATTAGCACGTGCAATTATTCATATTGCAAAAGACTGTTTGGAGAGCAATAATTGTTGGCTAATATATTTGAAGTGTCTGAACTTGGATTTTACATGCTGATGTAATATTTAGCCTGATGGACAGATTCATACAAGACACTAATGATGTTGTCCAAAAGGTTAAAGGTCACAGAGTGATGGAAGCACAACTAAGAAACAGAGGACAGAATAAAATACCCAAATATTAAACCTGATATCATCACAATATTTACCAATATTATGTCAAGATTTTCTAATATCTGCCATCATCACTAGTTATGTATGTTGGTTCATGTAGTAGTGAACGGTTCAAACCAACCTAAATCTGCTCTGCCAGTGGTTGGCCTTGGCTGGTTGATCCTTAACTAGACCTAGTTTAAGGTTCAGTGTGAACCATTTTAATGTGACTTCATTTATGTTTATAGTTCACTATTTGAACATTCTGAGCTTCTTTACTGTCTTATTTATTTGTTTATTATTAAATAGTAGTCTTAAAAACAGTTCATGTTAACCTGCACCAATTAACCTGTTGGTTTTTCATAGAGTCTCCAGTCTGTCCTCTGTTTTGAGTTTAATTTTTTTTTCAATTTTTCTTTCTTCACATAAACTGTAATCTGCAAGAAAAAAAATATTCTTTCACTTTAATGATTATTTGCCCAATCAAATGAAGTTTTCATTTATTGGCTCTTTTAACCTCTGTAGGTTTAGTCTACCTCTTAATAAAATCCTGAAGAAGCAATTCCGTTGTTACTTTAACTATACTGGCCTCTTTAGTGGTCAGAGGTGAGTGTTAGAAGTGATGAAATCCATTAAGACATGGAAGCTACAAATCCAGTGGTGGACTCCGTGCCTGCAGTAGGATCTCCTCCACAACAGGAATTATGTGGTTAGGTTATGACTGATTCATTTCTATAAAGTTTAAATTTATGGGACTGTTATTAATACCAGGTTCACATGCAGAGTGAATATTTGGGGGTTACAGTCTAAACAGCACATACAGAGTAGAAGCTGAACTCCTTCCTACAGTGGGAAAGGCTGGCTGTCCTCTGTAAAAAGTGACTGGTGGAGGAGTTACTGTCCAAACATCTCTATGGCTTTTTATTCTTCTAAATAAAATAAATAAATAAAATTCTAATTTCCTTTTCATTTGAATATGTTTTCAGAGAGATTCTGGTTGAAGAAAGCAACGTTCAGAGGGTAGACTCTCCTGTCACAGTAAGGAACATCCAGCATGTGTTAGATTGATAGTTTGTGTCATGTAGAGTCTTTTTAAAATGTTTCTCCTGTTGCAGGTGTGTGGAGATATTCACGGACAGTTCTATGACCTGAAGGAGTTGTTCAGAGTAAGTATCTGTCTTTCACCCTTCCTTCTGACCACTCATTGTTTTTCAGTGAGTAGCTCTGAATGCAGTCTGTGGATGGATCACCAAAGCTACAGCCACCATGAAACACAACGTCCAAAATCAAAATTAAATGATTGAGATGGGTTTTGATCTGTTATCCCAGCTACTGTCCTGCAGCCTGGAACTGGGATAGAAGGACTGCTTGATTTGTTTTTGCATCAAATTCTGTCAAGAGAGAAAATGTGACCATTATGTGGATTTTTTTTTGTTGTTGTTGTTGTTGAAAGGTCAAAATTAGAATGGCGCTCATAATCAAGGTTTTTCTTGTTTAAGTTCTTTATTTTTTTTCCTTAGCAACCATCTTTCAAAAATTATATAATGCAAAAGCAACATTTACCAACATTGTTTTAAAATGTAAAGAAATATTTACGTTACTGAATAGGATTACAAAAGTATTTTTTGGAAGTTGTATGTTTTTTCAACTGAATTAGAACTATTTTTTCTAACAGTGTATTAATAAATGTTACAAACTTGGATTTCTATCAATTGAATAATAAACACTGATAAGGGTAAGTACATGTGAATTGAACATTACATCTTCACTGTAAAATCCTCCGTCTCATTTCTGTCCTGATGGAATCTCTCTTCCTGCTCATCACTCATTGATCCAGATTTTCAGGAAACCGATCCAGATGTGAGAACAAGTCGTGCATTTTGATGCTCATATTGCTCCATAGTTCAGAAAGTTGATCTGATTGAGCAAAACCAATGTGACTTTTGGATTCAGCTCATCAGAATGATCCTAAAACTCTTGGAGAAACTCCAAACAATATTTTTTGGCTGTTGACCAGTGTTGTGGAGCTTTGACTGCCTTTTTATTTCCGTTTCAGTTCCACATTCTATAAGAAAAGAGTTGGACCAACATTCTGAGCCCAGATAATGTTGAACTGTTTATAGACATGCTGCCTTTCCTCGCAGATGACGAGTGTCTACATAAAAATACTTCCAATCTGTTCTTTTTATTGTCAGCTCAGCACAGCTGGCATCAGGCCTCATTCATTATTGATTCCTAAACAGATCAATAAGTTTGATGTTGCTCCCTCTTACAGAGATGAGAGCTGTGTTTGTTTCTGAGCCCAGAGATGTGATGTGTTTTAGTCACTAGCTAGGAAGGAAGCTGTAGTTCAGAGTGGCTGGGCTTTTGTGTTTGGAAGGTCAGTACTGACGACTCTCTCATGCCTCCCCCACCTGCCCCAGGGTTTTACTACATGACAGGAATCTGTTTGGGGAAGAGTGAATGGGAAACACATAATTTTAGCAAACCCTGCAGCATTCTACTAATGCTTCAGGAATGCAGACTATGAACTTGTAAGAACCTGATTCATACAGGTTGTTATGCTGTAATAGTCAGCTGGTTCTGGATTGCATTACTCCTGAATTCTTTTCTCTGTGATGAACCTGTCCCTGCTCCCCCCCCAATGAAATGAAGGTAATCTGTACTGACAGTGCTGTCCTGTTATTAATGTTCAACAGGTTGGCGGTGATGTTCCAGAGACAAACTACCTGTTCATGGGGGACTTTGTGGACCGTGGCTTCTACAGCGTGGAGACTTTTCTTCTGTTGCTAGCTCTTAAGGTGAACATGAAGCTATCACATATTCCTCAGTTTGTATTTCTGTGCTTCCGTTTCATCTTCCAACCTCCTCTTGTTCTCACATCAGGTTCGCTATCCTGATAGGATAACCCTAATCCGAGGAAACCACGAGTCCCGACAAATCACCCAGGTCTATGGGTTCTACGACGAGTGCCTCCGCAAATATGGCTCCGTCACCGTGTGGAGATATTGCACAGAGATATTTGATTACTTGTCGCTTTCTGCTATCATTGATGGAAAGGTGAGATGTGTTCACTGCTCAGCTCTGACTGGTTGCTTTTTACAGCATCACTTTAATGTGACGTGGTGTGTGTCGTAGATCTTCTGCGTGCATGGTGGCCTGTCTCCCTCCATCCAGACACTGGACCAGATAAGGACCATTGATAGGAAACAGGAAGTGCCTCATGATGGGCCCATGTGTGACCTTCTGTGGTCAGACCCTGAAGGTATCTATCTGCAGGTTTCTTCAACCTCTCTCTAATTTCTAACATTCCAGCCAGTCAGCGCTTCCACGAGGGAAGGAGGAGATTTCCTGCTGATGATTTTGTTTCTCTTTTGCTGCTCTCAGACACCACAGGGTGGGGGGTGAGTCCCAGAGGAGCCGGCTACCTGTTTGGGAGTGACGTGGTGGCTCAGTTTAACGCTGCCAATGACATCCACATGATATGCCGGGCCCACCAGCTGGTCATGGAGGGCTATAAGTGGCACTTCAATGAGACGGTCCTCACTGTGTGGTCAGCACCCAACTACTGCTACAGGTGGGGCTTCAGTTGGGTCCAGCTCAGTGTTGACTGGACAGCCAACAGACAATTCATATTTTGCAGTGTTTAAAATGTGTTTTTGGTCACTATGTTCAGTTGAACCCTTATAATGCAGAGGCAAACAGACTGATATAAAACACACTGAACAACTGTCTAGGCCTGTCACAATAACACATTTTACTGGACGATAAATTGACCCAGAAATTATTACAATAAATGATAATATTGTCATTTTGAGACCATTTTCAGTTACATTTTCAGTTAATATAATTATAATGGCATAATAATGCAGATTTGCCTTCTGAAAGAGTAATAAACTTGAATTTTGTACAGAACACTCCATACGGGAACTGGAAGACATTTTAAATACAATAAACACAACAACCAAAAAAATAAAAATAATTAAACCCACCAACAACCAAAACCATAAATAAAACGGATAATGAAGTGTCTCTGAACAAAATTGCCTCTAAAAAGATATTAATCAGCAATTGTTGAATGTATTGAGCTATTTTTAATTTATTATGCAATTAATTGATTCATTGCTTATTGCCACAGGCTTGCAACTGTCCTCCTGATCCTACACTATGTACAAGTGACTTTTATCTGGGGCTGCATGAACTTAAAAAATGAAAGTGTTTTTTAAATAATTTCAAGGACTGTATGGACTGAGATTGACCAATAATTTTCCTCACATAGCTCCTTCTTTTCCAATATCACATTGTCCCATGCACTAGGCTTGGTCACTAACATCAATGTGAGCATAACAGACAGTGTCATGTCCATCCAACCAGCCATATTTAAATATATTTATCTCTAGCCAGCATTTTGCTTAGAGGTAGGAGAGGAAAAGACTACTTCTTTGTTTTTTGATTCCTTTGGATGCAGACATAGACAATTCTAACCCAATTAACAAATGTTAAAACATGGCTTGTCATAAAATTCACTTTCAGGTCATGTGCGAAAAGAAAATCACCTTGATAAGATCTATACAGGAAGCACAAAGTTAAAAGGAATAAAGTGGATGTTTTGATTTTGAAGTGAAAGTAAAGCCGTTTGATTCGTGCCATAACAAACCACAGGTTGGAGGCTAGCCATGTTAGAGATTCCCCCGAACTCAGAGATGGTAGAGCTAAGCACAAAGTTTATTGCATCTGTTACCACCAAGGATCTGAGCTGAGAATCAGCGCGACACCACAGCCAGACCAAAACAAAGTGAGCGCGCCACAAGCTAGTGTGATATCTGGAATGTTTGATGTATGGAAAGCCATTCCTGCAGAATCTCACATTGCTGTAACGACAACTTTTCTGATGCGCAGCAGTTAGCGCGTCTTCAGCAGGGTCAAACATGTCTGGAGTTCAGTTTTAGTTACAGATGAAGTGTTTGGAGGGGGTAGCAATGTTTGCAACATGCAGTGCTAATCAAAGGTTATTTTTCAACCTAAGCTCCTTGTATTGGTTTAGATTGACCAAACCAATTCTCTTGCCTCTCCTGACTACCAGGTGTGGAAACGTGGCAGCCATCTTGGAGCTCGACGAGCACTTACAGCGAGAGTTCATCATATTCGAGGCGGCACCGCAAGAGACCAGAGGCATCCCTTCCAAGAAGCCAGTAGCTGACTATTTCCTGTAAAGTCTTTGAACAGCCAGCCATCACGTGTCAAATTCTGGTACCATTGAACACCAAACACCCTCCATCCTGCTGCCAGACCATTCTCTCAGCCTGAACTCGAAGCAGACAGAAAACCCGCCCGATCCTCCAGAGCTCTCGCACAGCTGCAGTCTGAAGAGCCGAATTTTTGCCCGACTGCCCGAGCCTGACGGATGAGTCGCAGGGAAAGGTGGAAGGGGGCGGCAGATACTGGGCCCATGACTGTTGTCGCTTCTTCTCAGCTATTTGGGGGTTTGCTCTTGAAGCCTTCAGCCAACTTCTCCCGTCTGCGTCCTTCCTCACTCTGTGTAGATACAACCTTCTTTTCAGCTCAACTCTTTTCTAGTGTTCTTTTTATTTTTTATGACTAATATTGTCATTTAGTTTTAGAAGTTTTTGGATGGAGCAATTATTTTTCTTTTTCAGAGATATACAGCTGTAGGAGATTTTACAAATTTTATCAGTTAAGGAAGTCCTTCAGTGCATTTATTGTCTTTGACTTTGTATAACTGTTGCTGATGGAAGAAAAAACAAAATGTCCCTCTTCCATTTATTTTTCTTCCGTTTTTGTCTGTCATCTGTTACGTGCGTTGATATTTAACATTCTAAGTGCTGCTGCTCAGCACCATTAAAAGTAAATGCAAGATGTGTAACTAACTTAAGAAAAGTCACAATATTCTTTATTTTTCCCCTCTTAATTCATTTTAATCTCTGGATTGCTCTAGCTCTGTCAATTTTGATATTGTGAAAATAAAGTTTTGTATCAATATTGATTTGTTGCAGCAGTGATTATTTTATTTCATGAGCTGCATAAAATGTTTGAGGTGGTGGCTTTTTATTTTAATAAGCCCATTCACTGGAGACATTAGAAAAATGCAAGTATTAGATATTTCTGATTAAATAAAGATATCCTATCATCCACTCGCAGGTTCAAGGATTTCAGATTTCTTTTTTTAAATGTTTTGGTAAATCATCCTCCATGACCATGTTTGGTATGTTGAGGTTTTGTTGAGCTCCAGGTTTGCTAAAATATTGCAGTGTGAGATGTGATTCTTTTTTGTAATATTTTGTGTGGGTAAGCAAAAGGCATTAGTATTTCTCTTTCCCAGAAGTTTCTGAATAAAATGTCATTTGCGGCAGGCAAGAGCGTTGGGGTGAGGTGCACGTGCTCTCTTGCCTGACTAGTTTTCCGGCTAGTTTTTCCTGCTCGAACAAAAACTAGGTCCCACCTCCCAAATGGAACAGGACCGAGACCAGTAGAGGACGCACCACCCGGAAACCAGAAGTCCTTCTCATCTGAAGCACTGGCTCTTTACGACGGCTGCTGTCGGCTCTGATATTTGGAGAAACCAGCGCATCAGCAGGTAGATAAATCGCAACAGTATCTCTTATTTCAGTTGATTTTGAGCTGTTTAGCACCGCGGAAGGATACATAGCAGAATAGACGAACTGGTTGTGCATAATGTAAGAAATAGTGGAAATAAATGAAGTGTGTCATGTTCTTTGGGAGTTATCTGTTAACTTGTAGAAGACGGAGGGTTTTTATATTTCTTCTCGAACATTTGTGGCGCTTTTGGAACTATGACTAGCTTTGATAGTGTTTTAACTTGACCAACCCATAACTCACTGTAAACTAACCGGCAAAGCTGTTGATCAATCAGGCGCGGTGTTTGCTGTCATGTTTCTCGATTTATGCACGTGAGTTTAGGCGAACTATTTCCCCAACCTAATTTTGTATAATTTTCTGCAGATGTTAATTTCGTTCTAAAGCAGTCTAATATAGTTTAAGAGAGAACTTGACCAAACCTTCTGTTCCAGATATTTTAATATACGTTTATGTTGTTGGGAGAGTTTTTTCGCTGACGCTGAAGTTAGTATCTGATTCGGTGATAAAGCACTAGTACTAGTTCACTTCTTTTAACAAACTTGGACTCCTGATTCTCTCTCTTTAGAAGTCAAAAATCCCTAACCTGATTAAAAGGAAACCAGATTATTCTACAGTGAACAGAAAGCTTGGTATGTGATCTGGTTTGTGAAAAAACAAGAGGATTTTTTTTCAGTATTTTTCTTTTTGTTTTATTTTTGCAACAACCTCAAATGGGATTCAGCTTGATACCACAATGCTGAGTGCCATGTTCCCAATTGATTAAGAGGGTTGATTTGGGGAAAACCTTCTGTGTGACTCCAGATTGATAGAGCGTAACCAAACAAGACAGTGTGGTCGGCCAGTTACTGGAACCTCTGCTTCTTCCCATTATGTCCCTGAATGGTTCCAGTCAGGCCTCTGTTCATATTATTGTCTTTCTACATTCAAAACTGAAGATGATACTGGATCACAGCTACATGTCGCCACCTTCCTAAACTAATGGCCAAAGTAATTTTTTTTGCCAAAAGATGACTTGGGCCAAAAAAAACACACAAAAAAATCACTTTTATGTCTGCCACTACATATGTGATCTGAACTTTCAGATTTGGTCTGTTTAAAATTCTTTACTCGATTCTAAAATGTTTCAAGTGAAATGGTTTCCTGGGCTAATTTATTTATCAATAACTCCCCAAACTTTCATGGTACCTTGAACTCAACCATCAGGTCAGTACATCATGACATGGATGGGTAAGACTGGTTGAGTTGTGAATGACTGCTCATGTTCTTTAGAAATGGAATAGTTAATAATCACCACCTTTTTGTCTTTTTTCACAATAATGGCCAGCAAAGTTCAAATAATTCAATAAGGCTTTTTATAATTTAATAATTTTTTGGGTATCTATCTATCTATCTATCTATCTATCTATCTATCTATCTATCTATCTATCTATCTATCTATCTATCTATCTATCT
>CAEFZY010044461.1:0-43383 GCA_903066815.1 Brachyrhaphis roseni
TGTGTACTTTTTTTGCCCCTTTAAATTTGTACGCTTTGGCCTTAAATATCAGTGACAGCTGTAGCAAATTGTTCTTTACATTTTTTTTTTTAAAATTTGACACATTTGTTGATAAAAAGATCTTTGAAGATCGCCCTTTCAAGTGCCTTTACCACATAAATTCAAACGTTTGTGAATTTTAATTATCATTATTGGTCATAATCATCTAATAATAAATGCTTTTTCGGGAACTTCAGATCTTTCACCAGAGAATATTTTTCCACTCTGTCGCTTTGCTAGTTCCACTTAAGGGAACGAGATCTGTGATTGTCCCACCGCCAATATGGTAGTCAAAAATGTCGAAAGTAACTTTTCTGTGGATCACGGCCATCCATCCATCATGGACATGTGGCAGCATGCATTTTCAGAAACCACAAGCACCACCTGGGCACCATCAGGGCACCGCCATGCCGTCGCTTCTTGTCTGTCACTTGGAATTTCAATATTGCTGCAGAGGGTGGCAGACTTGTTAAGGGTTGGTTACCCGTGAATTGAGCTGTCAAAATTAGCAATCTTTCTGGTTCGTTTAAAAGGCGAAATGGGTCACGCGCTGAGGCAACAGCTAAGACCCAAGAGGGATGGCATAATATCTATCAGCGGGAAATTATTCATTACAGTATGTTATCAAATTAACAAAATATTTTTAGATTGTTCTTTATTACCATTTGAAACTAATTATTTTTCATAATTGTGTCATAATAAGTGTTGATGCTTCTGTCAATTATCCCTAGGCTGACCTTTGGAAGTGATTGCGATAATGACAACTCCATAAATTCACTTTTTTATGATTAATTGCTGATTTTGCCCATATAATGACAGAGATAGGGAATTGTGTGCATGTCCGTCTGCGTGGGAGTGTGTGTCTCATAAGTGGTGATGTTAGATTTGTGCACTTGGCAAGCATTTTTTTTTCTTTCGCTCCATTTGGTGACAGATTGGGTTTAAATAACATTATATCTTCACAGTTGTGACTCACAAGCCAAGGCGTTACAAAGTCAGGGTGAGGTTTAGCACTTCAGATGAGGACGAAGGAGGACCAGGTCGCCTCACTTTGTCTTTTAGTTTATCACTTTCTGCAGAACCTCATCTGAGACTCAAGGGACCGTTTCCTGCCTCAATCAGTTCGCTATTTCAGAACAAAACCCATTCTTTTCACATGCTGTCACTTAAAAGCCAAAGTTTGTAGCGATTAGTTGAACAGATGGATGCACTGAAATGGTTTGAAACTTCTTTGAGCTGGCTGCTTAAGAGATAGTGCTGCACTTTTTTTTTCTTTTCAAGCAAAAACAGAATTAACTACAGTGGGCATTTTTCACATAAAATTATAATTTGCAAAAATATAGAGAAACTGAACAGCATAGTCATTTTCAGATTGCCTACTTAGAAAAAGACCCACCTTCGCATTGATTACAGCATGTCGCATTGCAGGGTGCTACGCATTGCTCCATGCTTCATAGCTACCATGCTAACATCGGCGCTCTACTTTTTTCAACAAGCCTTAGAATCTGGGAGCCGAGACCATGGCAGGGTGCATTTCCTTTCCGAGCCCCAGGTAACTGGGCATGGAGGGGGATCTTGTTTGATATTGACGCTCCGGGCTCGAAAAATTCAAGTCTTAATCTCACATCGACTCTCTGAACCAGCCTGCTCCACCGTCGGCCGCGGCCCCATCGTCAGCCATGTTTGTTTTTGCTGCTGCTGTACTATCAAAGGCTAACTGCTTTACAGCACCTCCTGGTGCTGCCTGGGAGGAAACTTCTCTGTTTGCTGTAAAGAATCTGGCCTACATATTTTGACGGTAATAGCATCTTATTTACAATGTGTGAATTTTTTATTATCATGTTCTTTCATTATTTAACCAAATACTTTGAAACTGTGGTGATTTTGTTGAATATCTGCCACATTTAGGAACATTTAAAACACTAAATAGGGATTTTGGTTCATGGACTCTTAACGTTGTAATCTAGTCAAGACTTTACACACTCCACAGGTAACTCTGCTCACTTTTGCTAAGCCAAAAACCGAGTTGTGTAGCAAAAGAAGGATCAGCTGTTTCTCTCAAGCACAAACTGTCCAGTCCAAGAAAGTTTCAGCAGAGTGTGGCCTTCTGCTGTAAATGTAGCTCAGGCTCAGTCAGCATTGATGCAGTTGTCCTGTCCTGAGCTGTCCGTCCCTAAAATCTGAGTCTCAGTATGAAGGGGGGCACAAAGGAGGGATAAGGGCTGTCACTTCTGCTACTACAGAGTGCATGTCAGGAGTGCATGGAAACTAATACAGACGCATTGGGGCTGACAATCAATGAGATGTCACAGAAAACAAGCTGCAGGACGTTGGCAGTCAACTTCCTGGTTACATAATGCAGGTCAAGTCTTAATTATGAGAACATCAAGTGTAAGTGAGTAAATTCAAAACAAGAAATAATACTACATGGTAATAAAATTATATTTGATATTCTAATGGCTTAAAACTAGATGGATTTATCATTCAAGAAGAAAGAGAAAGTTTCGGATACTCTCAGCATCTTCTAAAGTTGTTTTTTTTTCTCCATCAGTTACAAAATCTTGACTTCAGAGGCTTTCCAGTCGACATATTCTTTTGCAGCAACATGCAAATGTGTCCTACATCATGTGTTTGTCTCTTGTGCCTATGGTAGCAACCTAGAGGCATGCAAAGCACTGTTAAGGTCAGATGTGTCATATGTTAAAAGCAAATTTAACAGGAAGTAAATGATCAGATTTACTACAATACAAGAAGTCCTCTAAATATACCTAAATATGAAAAAAAATATCCTCTTTGAGCCACAAAAACACATCATCCACATTCTTTAAATCTTCACCCAAAATAATATTAATAAATATATCAGAATGACTGAAATGTAACTATGTCAAAGAAAAAGCTTTAAGTCCAAAAAGCAGGATTATCACTCACGTGCCTATAAGGGTGCTTTTATTTGACGGTGTGAAATTGGAGCTCCTTTGAAGAACATCCACAGAACCCCTTTCCCTATTTATTTCTCATCAGCAGTGTGACTCTGACATGTGTCTTTTGTACACCAGAATTATGGCTGGGCTAAATTAAGGTGCATTCAAAGAGATATGTTAACAGAACTTTTAGGTGAATAACTTTAACAGAAGGAAAATGAGGTCTGTTATATAAGAGGGTTCCTCACTTTTTTTATGTATGTCCTTAAAGAGACACTGTGCTGAGATCATAGTCCTTTCCATCACTTTCATCTTCATCATCATCATACGTATATGTAGGATTGTCACTTCAGAAAATCAATAGAATATATTTTTCAAAGAAAACAAAATTAAGTAGCATACGAAAAAATAAAAGTTTGCGATTTTGAAAATGTGACAAATTAAAAACCCGAACCATTAAACGGCTTACTGTATCAGGTGCCGTGGATATAATAATTGCTTTTTTTCTTTTGTATTGTTTTTTGGTTGAGTTTTTAGAAAATCTAAATTTCGAATATATATAAAGATTACATTAGAAGAAAAAAATTATTCTAGTTGATTTTTAAAATGCCGATAAATCTAAAGCATCTCTTATTTAAAAAAAAAAAAACGTACAGCGTCGCCGTATTTATTATTATTACTGTGAAATTAAATCAATGCAAAAATAATTAATTTGTCGTTATTGCTGTAATGTAACCGCATTTTTGCCAATTTGAAAATAAAAAATAAAATGTAATTTCTTTTGAAAATGACAACGAATAAATGTAAAGCAACAAGTGAAAAAATACATATTTTATGTTCCTTTTCATAAAACATGTAAGAAGCTATATTTTTGTAATAAATAAAAATGAAGAATGTCTAAATTTTATCGTAAAAATTATTCTTTAAAAAAAATATCCTTGAGCAAGTGAATATAATTTATTAAAGGAACAGCAAAAGGACATTATGTATCTGATCTAAAATTCAACAAAGCACAGCGACTTGTTTTAGAATTATTAAAGTTTTTAGCTTATGTCAGACAAACAGAATAAGCTAAAACAATGAAAAAGTAATTACTTTCTTCATACTTTTTTGTTAGTTTAGCTGTTTGTTGCAAAAGCCATCTGGTAATGCATCTCTTTGTATTTCTTTTCCATTGTTTTTAACATTTGCAAAACTTCGTGTGCGGCTTCAAAAGACACGGAAATCCATCAGTGCGCTCTTTCAAGGTTGTATCTAATTGGCGAGATTCCCTTATTTCAAGTCCTTTTTTTATTTCTTCAAGGGACATTGTCTGGAATAAAAAGCTCTCATCCTAATCAAATAATATGCAATGATAAATAAGAATCCCAGTTTTTGATCAAAGCCTCAGACTCAAATCAAATGTTTTTCTAAGACACTCCAAGTCTCCAAGTGTGAAACTTCTCTGAGTTTCAGAAATAAAAGGCCGCCATCTGTTTTTTGTATGTTTGTCTGTAGAGAGGACATTGAACTGTCAGCAGTGTCCCTCCTACTCATCAGGACTGTTAGATATCCTGACAACACAAATGTTTTATTCCTTAACAGTCTTTTGAATTGTATTTACATCAGTAGGTCAACTGTGGTCAAAGTCTTAACAATAAATATTTTCTTTTTGATGAAAATAGAGTTCAGATCAGTTGTTTTATTTAAGCAAATTTAGTATTTAATTAACTGTTTAATGAAAAATTGGATTTGAACATTTACGTAAAAAGGCGGGTATTTTAAAAGTAAAATTATTCTGTTTTATTCAAAAAAGATAAAATAACATTGCATTTTGATGCATTGTTATTCCATCTATTTCTTTTTTTCGTTTTTACATTCTCAACTACATTATTACTGTAAAACATCCAGAATGTATTCACTTCAACGCAACTTAAAAAAACTGATCAGCGGGGAAACTTTGCTGGGGGAAGAAAAAAAAAACTTACCAATCTTACCCTTTGAATCTCAAAGAAAACTATCTCTTACATGATTTTCCAAAGTTAGTCCATTGCACTGAAAGAAACGAAGGATAAAAAAGAAATTCCAAAGGCTTCCTCGTGTCGAACTTGGAAGGCTTTTAACTGAAAAGACTCAAACAGACTTACGTATGAGGCTGTCACATTTGCTCGTCTCGAAACTTAGAATCTGAGCGGAAAATATTTATGTAGTCACTCTTTTCCGAAAACTAAAGTCATTTGAAGAGTGTGCCGTTATTTTATTTACTCTATTGTTCTCTACATTGTGCAAATTTGTAAACTACGTCATGCTGGGAAAGCTAAATTACGTGAGCGCAGAGTTCTGGCGTAGCCTTGACTTGCAAGGATCTATGGGTCAGTCACGTTACTGCACACGTGAAATACTGTAGACGACAGTAACAGTTAGCTGCCAACACAAAATGGACAAAATAGGCAAAATTTGACACCTTGGCATGTTTCTTGCTCGAAAGTCATAAAGCGTTAACCTCTCACTTGATGTTTTTGTGCAGCAGCATGAGCATCAGCTCCATCTTCCTTCCCCTGTGTTAGCTTAGCAACAGCAGCCATTTTGTCTGCGTTTACATTGGCTGAGAAGTCTTTCTCAGGTCATGACGCATTTCTTTGAGATTCTTGTCAGGAGATGGTAGGAGCAATTTCATCTGAAATTTTGCTCTTAATTTGGGCCTTTAACCAAGATGTCAGGTGCAAAACATGGATCATTTCAGGCATGCGCTGTGCATGTCCTAAGCATTGATGCTTTCATTTTCCTGCACAGAAGGTGCCAAATGGTGCTTAGCATTAACCACATGGCTGTCACACAAAGGCACTCACACACAATATATTCATGTGCATTCACATCCTGCATGCGCACACACGTGTGCACTGATATATATAAATGAGATGAAGTTATCCCTTTCTTAGAGAATGCTTCAACCACCCGCTGTGCTCTCCATCACGCTACATAGACAGCCGACCACAGGATGTACAAACCCAGGAGTCTAGAGGTCACCTTGGCTTGTTTGCTTTACAGGGATGGATCCGAGGCGGTAGAGTGGACCACCACCATCCACAATCATACCGCTACCAACATGTCAACACTCCAGTTTAACCAGAACTTTAGTCAAGCTTTAAGGGTAAGTAGTACTAGATGTGCCTTTTTTGAAAAAAAAAAAAAAAAAAAAAAGTCAGAAACATCTGCTTTGCAATTATGTTTGTAAAAAGTCTGAAAATTCTTAATTTACTCTCATGTTATTAGATTTTCATGCTTCTCAATTTTTTAGAATTATTGACTAGAAATGATTTCAATGATCTGTTTCACAAAACAACTGGTTTACCAAAATTGTATTGTACTTGTTTAAAAAAACATATTTATAACACATCGACAATGTAAGCAAGTAAATATCTATAAACACACTGTTACTACAAGAACATGCTCCGTTGATTTTTTTAGGTTTCTGGGTCTGTTAAGTTGCAGGCCAAATCACCAACCCTTAGCCAGATATTGCTGAGCTTAGGCCTAACGCTGCTACTGTAATCTATTGCAGATACCTCTGGCACAAACAAAGAGATACACACAGAGAAACTCACCTCTCCTCTGCAGAAAGACTCCATAATAAAAACACTGGAGTCTCGGCTGATTCTTGTAAGGTCCCAGATGTCCTTGTTACTGAGGCAGGGAAGGGGTAAAAACCATGGGGACTGAGGCCCCGAGACAGGGCTTTCTGTATTTCAAGAGAGCCGGCCTGACTACCCCTGTAAATATAGGAGAGCAAATCCTTTTCAGGTTGAGAGTATGACTCAGGACTGCCACATAAATCAGTGCAGGCCCAGCCCGGCAAAGGCTGGGAACGCCATGGGAGTGGTAGGCGGCTCTACGGTGAGGTTTTTGGGGAAGGATTATGGATTGAGACGTACAGCTGGGAGGCTAAAGTTACACTTTTCATTACCACTTCGAGGGGGTCTTGGCTGCCTGGAAGCCAGTCAAATTTGTGAAGACTGCTTTCTCCCCCTGGAACGGTTGTAATTCTGCAGGCACATTCTTAACCTGAGGATAATTGTTTTTGATATGGCAAGAACAATTTGGCGCAAACGTGTTGGGAAATGCTATTTCTTTCTCTCTTTTTTTGCCAGTGAAAGAATGAAAAAAGAGAAGGGAGAGGGTATTGTGAAAAGTCCTCATTCACCAAAAGACCAGAGTAAAGAGAGAGCAGTATGCCCCCTTCTGGCTCTTTTCTTCTCTCCCTCTTTTCTTCTTCTTTTTCCCTGGCGTCTGGAGATGTGAAGAAACGTCTTTTGATCAGTCCTGACAGAGCCTGGGCCATGTGAAGAGGGTGGCTAGCGGGACTCTGCCAATCCGTGCAAGGCAAAAAATGTTCCTAATAAGAGAGCAATAAACTAACGAGTGCTGGGTGTTTGTCTGATCCACATCCTGGGTAAAGTTTGTGCCAGCACACCCAGTGCCTTCTGACGTGTACTCGACTCTCATCAGTTTCTGGACCATTTGCCAGGTCATTGCATTTCACCTGCTCACTCCCATATGGTCTGACTATTTCTGCAGCAGTCTTAAACTTAGTAGGCACACCAAAATAGAAAATTGGCTTATTCTAGTTCTAAATTTACATTATGGAATAAGATCACAGCTCCACATTTATGCCACGTTCTGAAAACATGTACAAAGTTTGAAAACGGAACTGCAGGGTCGGTTCCGAGTTGTTATCACATCAACTCAGGTTATTCCCAGAGCTCAGTGCAGGTTTAAAGGTGTCATTTATCAAAGAACTCTGAGTTCTTTTCATAGGACAGAACAAGGAGATGGGCCCGTCTCATCTTCTCAATGCAGGTCAAATAAACACATCACTTCCACTGCAGGAGGAGCAGGACAACAGCACAGCTGCCAATTCCTGCTTTTTATACCGGCCTGCACCAACAGCAGGCGAGTCCAGAGCGCTATGGGGTATCCCAGGCACAAACAGGTGCTCAGTTGGTGGAGTTGGGGCTGATCTTCAGCACCGTGAAGGTGCTAAGTGTTGGATGCGTGAGAGCTTGTGAGGTTAGGCTGGCCAGACTTTAATGGTTTGTTGGTGAGTCCGCGACTCAAGCACTGGTAATTAAGGTGGGGAGAGGCGACTCGGCAGTGCCGGGGGAGATCGGTGAGGGGGACTGGCCCACGCCTAGTGGGGAGGAGAGGTCTGCCGCAGGAGGGACCAATCAAGTGTGAAGTCGAGCGCGGACCCTGGGCCTTGGTTCAGTGAGAAAAGCCTTGGCCACTAGTTCAGAGCGCCGCAACTTTCACGGATTAGTAGAGACACTATTCTGAGGGCTGAAAGGGGAACACAGCACGGAGGCGGCATCAATGCATGTGTGCACGCACACAAACACACAGTCTCCCTCTTTCTTTTTACCCTCGCACTCCTGCACACAAAACCCACCAACAGCTGGGAGGAGGGCTGTAGCAATCGCCACATTACCATGGCAACGGCATATATCACATTTGGGCCAAAATGAAGACACATTGTGCTTCAACCGGATATTTATTCTTCCATTTAATAGAAGTATTCTAATAGTTTTTCTCCATGCCTGTAAAATGGTTCCCCCTGACTGAGTTAATGAGCTGCAATTGAAAGTGCTTAGTGCATCAGACTAGCATTTTGTCATTTTGCAAATTACAGGATAACAACATTGCAAATTTAACTTGTGTAGTTTCATTGCAAAGAACCCCGGGCATCTGCTGTGAAGAGTTGCATGTTTGTTAATTTCCTCCAATTTCCTTGGTCCTGTGCTCAAATCTGTGTATCACATTTGAAAGACGTGGTTCTTTTAAGTGAACTCATTGCTAAAATTAAACTACTTTCACTGTCCTGCGCTTTCGGCAGGTCCAGCTTTGAAGCACAATCACTAAACACTTTTTCTCATTTGGTTTTAAATGTAATTCTTAAAAAGCAGATGAAAGAGCAGATATTCTTCTGAAAAAGGGCTGTGGTCGTGATTACGTAATGAAAATATTAAATATTTGAAGTTTAAAGAAATCAATTAGTCTTTTGAAGAGTTTAAAGATGATTCAAGAAAATGTAGACACACTTTGGTTTTTTCTTAAAGCACTTTTTGTGTAGCTGGAAAATTATTTATAAAGTATATTTGTAGACGGGAAAGTTTATTTCAGAAATGTCAAAATATTTCTAAGTATTATAGACCAACAGCAGTCAGTACAGGACTGTCAGTCTTCTTTTTCCTTTGCAGCACATCCTGAAAAGCACTCATTTTAACAGCCTATCTGCAACTCTAAACAGCAACTTGCATAAAAAACTATGTATGGAATTGTACATACTGAGAAACAGATTTAAGTCTTTTAAATGATCAGCTGTTAACTTTTATTTATCAGTGATAAGTAATGAGAGGGTTCATTTATTTTAGAACCATGATATGATGCATTCCTCCGTTCAGACGTAGTATTTCCTCCACCATGTGTCCAGAAACAAACTCCACAATCTCCCCCGGACTGACAGCTTTAGCTGAACTAAAGGCTGTCCATTGTTTTGGAGATGCCAGCTGTAGCGCTGACATCTCCCTTTGAACTGGCAACCATTGTGTGGCTTTGTGTCTTAAAGTGCTTCTTCATATTTAAACTCTTTCCACCAAGCTGTATGTCTATTAAGATGCTATTTTTGTCTGAATTACCAATGAATTTAGAATAATGCATTTACTTTCACAGAGTAAAGGCTGTTCTATTCACCATCTCGCAAGCACAGCCACACATATGCACTGACAGAGCCGTGGGATTGGATACCTTCCACTAGCACTCAGCTACCTTCCAAGAAGTAGGAGAGAAACAAACAGCGTGAATACATCAGGGGTTTCTTTGTTTGTTTGTTTTGTTTAGTGACAACAAAAGAAACAGATAAATATGGTAACAATCTAACAGTAACAGATTGGAAAAGTAACTAACTACTCACTTATTTTGTAAAATTGTTAGATAGCGGTATTATTTATGAAACTTTAAACAAAATAAGGCCCTGTAGTGTCCCACAAATGAGGCATAACTTACAGAAAACTAGAGATAGTAACTATACATAGCAACCTAAACCTAAAACCTTCATATTTTCATTTTTGTTTTTTTAGAATTCAACTTGTAAAGTAAACACATTCTTTACTATGAAATACTGTACAAACACATCTGCTTAAAAAAATCAAGAAAAGTTGGTTTAATATTTTTGTAAAACTCTTAGGATTGTGAGTATTTTTGCTTCATAGCAACAGAACCAAACATTTTGTGAAGAAGAAAAAAAAAATACAACAAAAACTCTAAATATATGAGCTCAAGATGACATGGATTTAAATTTTACAGGATTACCTGGTCTGCAATAATGTTGTATTCATGTACCCAACTTTTCACAACCAAAAAAATTATTTCCGCCACAGTTTCTATGCATTCTACGTCACTCCAACACTGAGTTAACTGGGATTCAGAAAGACGCTGTGGTGTTTTCAAATTTCAACTAAAACTCCAAAACAATCTAACTATCAACTTATTACAGCAAAAAATCTTCTATAAACATCCATCATGCTACAGAGAAAACCTTTGTGGATTGAGATTTTTGCATGTATAAAAATAAAAACTGTAATATTCGTTTAACTTGTACTCACTGAGTGTCAGGTTTTTATCTTCCAATAATTATGTCAGTTCAGTTGCCTGAATTATCCAACACATAAACTTCATTTTACAAAAACCTCATCTGGTAAATTAAAGACTTAATGATAAGTCAGTTAGCAAAATTTTAATTAGACGGGGGAAATTTCCAGGCATCTTTATGTAGCACTGCAGCTATCACCTACTGAATTTGCTTCAGCAGGTATTCCCACCATCTATAATAAGTTTGACAATCCATTATTTAGTCATCAAAACTCTTTCCAGGTTATTATCCTTATAGCTATCAGACACCTTAATCCTAAATACCATATTTAAATACCATACAGCAGACATTATAGCAGATAATGTCTGCTGTTAACCTAAAATGTTTGTGTTCTTTTGAAAATATTTTCCACAAATTCAATTTGAAGGTTGTCAGGTTTCTTGGGGATGTTCTAAACTGGAAATGTAGAAGTCTGATTTTGTTATAAGAACACATCAGCATCATTATACTCAGATTTTGTGAAATGAGGTTCTGTGATGTTATTATCAGTAATTACATACTTACCTCTAGTAGAAAAAAAAGCTCATATGATGGTGAGCTTTTTGACAAAGTAAATAAATTCTCAGAGTGGCAGAAGTTAACAAGCTAATCAGTCTTATGTCATATTAATCTGCCTTTTCAGCTCATTAGGCGTATTAGATGATCATTATTCCACCGGGATAATTTTCAAACAGCCACAAGACGTGGAAAGCACAGGAACATACTATGATGCTGTTGAACAGCTGATGCAAAATACAAAGTTTACCTCCCTTTTTGACACTGCTAGAAGAGACTGGCAAATTGTGGCTTATCTAGGAAGTTTTTTCAACCAGCAGTATAGCAACTTATCTGGTCGGGCCACCAAAACAGGACTGTAAGGGATGAACTGTTGTTAGGTTGTAGTCTGTAGCCTTTTAGCTGGACATTTGTCTCTGAGATGTTAAAAGGAGGGTTGTATTTATGGTTTAATTCGGACTTTTATTTTCTATTTTAGTGTAAGAAATGAGACTACAAGGGACAAATGGGTTAAGAATAAAACTTTCCAAGGTCGATCTGGCTCCAAGTTTGTGTTATGATGTAGGCTGTGTTGATGGACCCAAATGCAGCACGCGGAGACATTGAATAGATTTTGGTGAGCTAATGAAAAAATGAAGAGCAAAACATTTAAAAAATCACAGGAAAACTAAGCCAGAGAAGAACCAAAACTATAAATCCTAGGGAAAAGAAGGGAAAGGAACTGACAGGAAAAAAAACAACGGGTTATAACAAGAAGAACCAGCAGGAAGTGAGCGGAGAAAAGGTGTATAAGTACTGAGAGAGTGAATGCTGGAACAATGGATCTGAGCTGATTAGCTAACTGATTGCAGGTGTGAGAGCAGAAGGAAGACTGAGGAAAGAGAAAGAGAAGAGGGAAGAGGAAGAGAAAGAGAGAAAGTGGCACAGAGGGCGAGGGAGAGTCCAGATGGGGACTAGAAAGTGAATCTAACATTAAAGCAAAACTAAACATAAACTAGAGTAACTAAGAATAACTAGACACAAGAAATAAACATAATAAACTAGAGTCACTAAGAAAGGACTGAACTAAAGAAAAACAAGAAGACCAATCTAATCAAAATAAAGATTAGATTGGTCTAATCATATGTATTGATTTAGATACATATGAATCTGGAATCAAATCAAACTCTAAAACAACCTAAGATCCTAAACAGTTTGAATACTTGTATTCTCCAGTGGATGCACTCAAAAAGTTGCCAAAGGCCTTAGTACATGTTCGAGATGTGAGAAACAAAGTCTTGCAGAGCTTCACTCATAATCAAACAAATTGTCGGAGCGAATGATGCAAATCTCTCATGGTTAAACAAAGGCTACTTTAGAACGGCTTCTCTCCCTCCTTCTCTTTCACTTACGACACAACCTGGACCAGATCAACAAAGCCGCTCAACCAATCAGAAACAGACTTCAGAGAAGCTGGGGAGTTAAAGGTAGTCTGATGTTAGACACCAAGAAGTTTTCCTCTGTGATGCTGGACAGTTTCACAGAGGTGAGATTTTACCTACAATACAAAAATGAAACTCCTTATAAAACTTCCTAACATAGCTAACTATAGTTATAAACATAAAACACACATTCAGTATTGATTCTTATGGTGGCATTTGAACTATTTTAATAAAAAGAAAATAAGATTGGCATAAGTGGCTTTTATGTAACAAAATATAACAGCAGCAAACTGGGAGTTCACACACACTTTGTGAGTTATTTTTAGAAAGATGCTTAATTAATGTTGAATGAAGGATTTTTATGATCAATCTCATGAATCTTATCCAGCTACCCAGATGAATTGGTCTGGAGAACAAAGATTTCTTAAGTGAAAGGCAAAAAACCAACCAAACAAAAACAACAAGAGTTGATTCATGTTACTCGCAAGTAATTCCCTGTCCAAATTTAGAAATGTACCTGCAACATTACCATTGATGTCATACATTCGTGTGAAGATAATTCAGTTGTTTTTTCTTTAATGTTTTATAAAATGCCACACTTACAGCATTTTCAGTCTTTTTTTATGTGGTTTTCCTTGTGTCATCTCTGAATTTTCCACCATAATTAATGGAAACAGAAATCGTGCAAGTGCAGTAACTTGTCCTTGGTAAAAAAAAAAGTTGACTGGTGAACAGTATGATATAAAAAAGGATCAAGTTAGAGTTTTTGCCTAGGATAAGTGTCTTCTGAGGCAGTCACAGAATAGTTTCTGTAGTCATTTTTAGAATTATGTCCAAATTATGAGATTGCATCTTTGACATGCTGAAAATACTGAAGCACATGTTAGTTGACTCTCCTAGCTGGTGCAATGTCCTCTTCCTTTTTGTTCACAAGCTATCTGGTTCATATGAAGTTTATGCTATATCAGTCTATTTGCAACAGATTAATTAAATAATTAGCCATGGGTTTTGAATGATGTTATTTACCTTCTTAAGCAGGTTTAGGGTTATTAGGAGACTGAAGGTTTTATTACAAACAATCAGCCAAGATGCTGGCAGGGCCAACACTGGGACAAACCAGCATGCAATTCCCCTTAAGGGCCATTTAGAAAGGCCAGTTAATCTAACATGCCTTATCTTGTGGACTATGGCAGAAAACTGGTGTGACTGCAGGAAATTTGTGCCTGTATGGAGAGAATATGCATATCCACCCAGAAAGGCCCCACATGAAAATAAAACCTGGAAAATTCACCAAAACCACTAATAGATTTACATAAAATCCAAAATATTAAATCCGTATTGCATTTTACTTCAAGGCAACTTTCCTAAGATTAAGAACTACTGTTTTCAGTTCTTAAAAAAGTCATTACTTCATATAAAACATACAAGGCCTCTAAAAAGTATTAATTCCCTTGGATGTTTTACAACTTTTATTGCTTTTCCCAATCAGTCATGATTAACAAATTTTTGACAAAACTTTATTTTAATTTTTTTGCTATTATTTTTACAAAAATAACGACGATCAGAAAAACACAACATAAAATAAGTGACTGCGTAAATAATTACCTCCCCCTAGAATGACTAATCCAGTTGAACAGAGATTCAGCAAATTGGTGCTAATAGTGTCACAGTGAGTGGAACGGAAATCATCTGAATGCAGTGGGTGTGTCTCAGTTGATCGTAGTATAAAGACACCTGTGTCTGAAAGGTCCACCCACTAATGAAGCAACTAGTGTAGCAGTAGTGATTCCTGAATTAAAGATTAATATTTCAAAAAGAACATCTAATTATCTGAGCATATATGCAGTAGAATTATGTGCTATATTATTAGCTTCAGAATGGGTGGAAGATACTAATATAAATAAAATAATAGTTTGTAGTGATTCATTATCTGCATTGTTGAGTATTGAAAAGGGACGTACAAATAATCATCAAAGTATATTATATGAGGTTATGGCTGTTTAGCATAGAATATGTGAACAAAATAAAAATGTAATATTATTTTGGACTTCTGCTCATGTAGCCATTTTGGGTAATGAAAGAGCAGATAGGTTGGCTAAAGAGGCTATTAAAAAAGAAGATATTGATATGCCAGTAAAGTCATCTAAATCTGAAGGCAAAAGTATAGTTTGGAGAGAAAGTAAGAAGTTATGAAAAATTAGGTGGGATACTGAAATAAATGGAAGGCACTTATATAGGATACAAAATACAGTTGATGTAGTAAGGATTAGAGGAATAAACAGGAGGGAGGAGATAATTATAAGTAGAATAAGAACTGGTCAAGTTTTTCAAATGGATCTCTTTTTAAGATGGGGAAACATTTTACTGGTTTATGTAGTTGGTGTGATTCTGTAGAAACAATGGAACATGTTTATATTAGTTGTAGAAAATATGTCAATCAAAGAAGATTATTAAAAATGGAATTAAGTTTTAATAGGGAATTGAAATTTGAGAATGTGGTTGATCAGTTAAATAGTATTGAGGGGAAAAAGAAGATGTTTTGTTTTTAAAAAAATACTGGGATCATCATGAGAATTTGAGATATAGATATTAAGATCCAATAGATGGCAGTAGTGCAACAGTAAAGGATGCAAGCTGCCATTAAAATCTAAAGAAGAAGAAGAAGAAGGTCCACCCACTGGTTAATCAGCATTGCAGGCTACTTTCACAGCATAAAGACAAAGAAAACACTCTAAGCAAAGCAAATCAGTTATTGAAAAGTATAAGTCAAAAAATGGATACAAAAAAATGTCTGAGGTCCTGAAGATCAGTTAAATCCACCATAAGGAAATGGAAGGAATATGACAGGTAAATATTTTTTAGGAAAAGTTATCAATAACAACATGGGATGTGGAGAAAGTAATTGACCTTTCAAGCTAATAACATGTTGTGCCACCTTTTGGAAGCAACTGCCAAGAAGTATTTGCAAACACTGGCAATAAGTTTTCTTCATTGTGGAGGAATTTTGTCACACTTTTCTATGCAGAAATGTTTTTAATTAAGTCAAATTAGGTGTTTTTTGAGCAAGAAGACCTTATTGGAGTGATTTCTTGAATATACAAATGTGGCAGTAACTAAGCCTGAGTGGCTGGTGAAATTAAACTCATTCTGAAAAATGAACTGAAAGTTTGAAAAACGATGACACATAGGCTCATTTTGCACTTTCTCACTCTGTTCTTAAAAACACAACAAAAAACATGTTTTTATATTTGCTTCCTCAATCTGTTTTTGTTTGTCTCAGCTGTTTTCATCAAGCTTTCAATATGAGGTGAAACAGATAATAACTAAGAGGAGACAAACATTGTCTTAAAAACCTTGTTTGTATTTTGGGTTAGACTCTTTACCATATTCCTCTGTTAAATTTAAAGTTTTTGTCCACAATTTGTAAAACATTTTATAGCATAAAACTGATGTTTTTAGAAACAGTAGAAAGTCCATTCAATTGATCATACAGAAAGATTCAAAGTCAATTTAAATCTGTTCATATTCCAATTTGATCCCAGTGATCAAACAATGCTGTCAATTTCAGTTTGTTAAAATGTCTTCCTCAGAAACAACAGAGATCGCATCAAGTCACTGACTTGCAGCATTCACAAGCATGTGGATACAGTGAGCTGTTGATTGCACTGAGTTGTTGACTTTGCAGCAATCCCTCATATACTAAGCATAAAGCTGTAAGAAAACCTCCCCATTCACAGGTAGAAAACTCCAGCAGAACTTGGCTCGGTGTAAGTAGCCATCTGCCACTGGCTGAGGGTTTTAGAAGACAGAGCTTGCACACAACACAGAAACATTCATCTAAGAATATTTTCTATGCTAAAGAAAAAGTAGATAATTAATGGCAGTAGTACCCTTTTATTGGCTTCATGTATGGAGGACACAAGAGACAGAAAAGCTCTGAACCAGTTTGAAAAAATAAACTGCGCTCCATCTCCACAGGAGAGGAGCCCAATAACTAAAGGATCTGTCTCCCATTCTACTTTTAGATACTGTAGGAACCGCCTGTAAACCTGCAGTCTGAGAGCGAAGTGCTCTGTTGGAAACATATAGAGCTATCAGATCTCTAATATATGATGCAGCTTGATTATTAATTTAAATTTTCATCAGAACTCTTGCTGCAGTGTTCTGGGTAAGCTGAAGGCATAACTGCATTTTTAGGACTTGCTGAGTGTAAGAACTCAGTGGTCCTGCTTTGAAGTAAAAAAAATGCATGAACTAGTTTCTTAGTGTGACTCCTTTTGCAATACTTCATAGGTGAAATGAGGAGGACACCTGTTTAAAATGGCATTTAATTGAGATATCCTGGTCAAAAATAACACCAAGGATTTTTATTTTAATATCAGACAGCCACTTAATGCCATCAAAAGTAATTGAAGGACTAAGTTGTTTGTTTTTTAAAGACTAAGCTCCAAAGATGGACGTCAACTGTTTATTATATCCTGTTTTAGGATCCAAAACTCCCCAAAGAAAGAAACTAATCTCTGCTACCATGTTGTCAGAACAGGATATTGGAAAAATACTAAGCATGCATGTTCAGCTCTAACTTTGTCCAAGCAAAAACTGAATAAGCATAATGTGTAATTAACATAACAGCCCATAAGCTCAAGCCCAATAAATATTAGTAGATCTCTGTTTGTTCATTATATAAACTTGGAGGCATTAACATTTTACAATTGTCAAAAAGACACTGCATTAATGCCCATATTGTTAAAATTTAGTATTTTGGTCTAAAATCTTTATTTTCTTTTTTTTAAAAAAGGAAGTGTTTGTAACGTATCTGCTCATATTTCAATAGGAAATTATTTCGATTAGAAGAGCATTACACTTTTGGTAAAAGAAAAAAATGTTTTTATGAAATCACTCATCTGGCCTTAGATAGGATAAACTTGAGGTTCTTATTTTGCTTGGATGAGAACACCATCCATTTATGTAGTTTTGTTTATTTTTGCTGAATGTTATTGGTGCAGTTTTGTCCTTATTCTCTGAAGAGAGTAAACACGTAAATGGTGACGTTGATTTGTTTCCAGATAGGCCTGGAGTGTGTGAGCTCAACTTTTACTTTATTCTGTTTAATGGTGTGTCTTCCCCAGACAGTCGGTGTGTGTGTGTGTGTGTGTAGGGGTGCATAAATTTGTGTATAAGTTTATGATTTTGGGTTCTTTGAGACGAGGAGTGTTCAACTGTATCCAGGGGCCTTCTCAAACCCCCCCTTTACCTCAGTTCCCCATTCAGAGCTTGCTTT
Organism: Brachyrhaphis roseni; assembly: GCA_903066815.1. Classification (NCBI taxonomy): domain Eukaryota; kingdom Metazoa; phylum Chordata; class Actinopteri; order Cyprinodontiformes; family Poeciliidae; genus Brachyrhaphis; species Brachyrhaphis roseni. The sequence continues at coordinate 17,842 of CAEFZY010044461.1, forward strand.
GGATACCGTCATCCTCTCTCTCATGACACACACACATACACACACTTCCTGTCTCTCTCTTGGTTTCTCTCTGTGTTGCTCATCATGCTTCCACTTTGAAGTCACAGCTTTCTCTTTTCCCTTTTTTTGTGTCTGTGTAGCTTTGATGCGCTAACATTCTGTGAATAGCTCCTCTAATGCCTGCTTCCTTGTGCCTCACTCTTGCAGCTCTGCCTGTGTCGGAACGGTGAGTCTCTTGCCTTTGAAACGACGTCCATAAATTACAACTTGTCAAGTGTCATTTTCCTTGTTTACAGCCATTTTGTGCTCCCACTCCCCCATGTTCCTCTCTTGTGTTTCACATTTAATTGCACCAATAATGTTGGTGGTGCTCACCAAGCTCTGCACATGCAGCTCGTAGCCACTGAGGGGGTGCGGAAACTATTAAAATATTTTCCAGGCTTTACGAGTTTTATGTGAGTAATTGTGTGGATATATCCCACTGTGTTACCACCAACTAGGAGAACAGAATGAGATTGTGCTGTGGTCTGTGTTACAATGGTGAGAGGAAGTCAGAGAGAGACTGAGGGAACTGGCTAAAGGGTAAGAGGAGGTGTTAGAGAAAAAAAGACGAGGGGGAGGAGGAAGACAGAAAGAGGGAGAGTTGAGTGTGTACAGGAAATCTGCACTAAGTGTTCCTAAAGAGCTTGTGTTTTTCCACCCCTACACAAACAGTGTAATTTATTGCATGTCTGTTGAAGTCAGCAGCCCTTTATAACCCCACAATAATTTCCCATATGTTCCATATATCACCACAGAGAGAGGGTGAAAGAGAGAGGGTGGGTGAGGAGGAAAATAAAAAGACTGAGGCAGCAAGTATGTCCAAGACTCTATACACATACACACATGTTCACAGGAGACCCGGCACACCGCAGCTGGGACAGTGGCCTCCATCTTAATCAGCCTCGCTTTGCCATATAGATGTATGTATTCCCTGCACGTCTCCACACCTGTGGGTGGCCTATGAAATATTAAACACTCCTGTTCATGTTGTTTACTTTCATCATTAAGGGAGAGTCCTTGATAATAGAAAACTTCTCTCTTCTGGATATGCAGCAGGGAGTCCCTTATAAGGGTCTGGCACAACTTCCACTCCTCCTCCAATCCCGGTTTGTTTTTGTCAAAACCAATGATCCACTATGAAGCTGACAAGCGGAAGGATTTTCTTTCATAAAAAGTTGAGTAGGAAAAACACCCTTCTTGGTTGCAGTGTAGCAGTTTAACCTGTGCTTCTTTTAGGCTGGTATTCATTAGTGTCTCAGCAGGTGTTTAACTATCCTGGTCTTAATTAAATGCAAGCATATCTTTACCCTGTACTTACGCTAGTGACCTTCTTCTAAATGTTTTCTTTAGAAGATCCAGTCTTGACCAATGCATAATTAATACACTTAAAGTTCAAATGTTCTGTATGCATAGAAAATGTAATTCTGTATTGCAGCATTTTCCACTAATTTATTGTGAGGATATAAAATACTGACAGCATTTATTTTAGTAAAGGTAAAACAGAGAAACAACTGCATTATTTTTACTACAGACAACTTGCCAAACTTGTACAAAATAGTGTTTTACAGAAAAATTCATACCCCATAAACATTTTTCAGTTGTTGCTCTTTAACCATAATTTCAGTGCATATTACAGGGATTTTGTGTGATAGTGCAACACAAAGTTATTCACAATTGTGAAGCCAAAGGAAAAGAACATGTGGTTTGAAAAGCATCAGATAAATAAACCTCCACCAAAAGTCTTAACTCTTTTGCAGCCTCTTCTAGGTTTTCTCATTAATTTTCTCCATCTTCCCTGTCACTGCTGAAGGAAAACATTCCTACAGCATGATGCTCCCACCACCATGTTTCATAGTGGAGATGTTGCATTCAGGATAGCACGGGGTGCCAGTTTTCTACCACAGTGAACAACATTTTGTATGTACATGTTTGCTGTGTGCCATAAAGGATTTGTGGCAAACTGCAAACATGAATTCTGATGGCTTTATTTCAGCAAATCTTTACTTCTTGCCACTTTTCTGTAAAGGCCAAACTCATGAAGAGCACGACAAGTACTTGTTCTGTTGACGGAACATAACCAAATCAGAGTGGTAAAAGACCTTAAGCAGAGTTTTCTTTGGGGCCCACCTCTACGTAATCCTACCATCCACTACAGCACCACTGACCTCCTGTTTATTTTGTCTGTAGTTGATCCTTTTTCTCCCTTTCATTCTACATTTAAGTTGACAACTGGGGTATTTGTCAGCTTGTCCTGTGTTAATTCAATTCCTCTTGGGGGCCCTGGACAAGCAAGGGGCCCCAGGCAGTCAGAAAGTTCACCTATACCTCAGGCTGGCCCTGTGGCACATCTTTACTACTAAGCTGTGGATCTCTGCAGCTCCTCCAGGGTGACCATGAGGCTCTTAGCAGCTTCTCTGATGGCTGATCTTCTTGTTTGGTCTTTCAAGTGTTTTGTAGGTTTTCAGTTGTATCAAAAATTGTCACTTTTTTTTTTTTTTTATCTAGCTCTGCTTTAAACCTTGTAACAAGTTTGGTGGGTTCCTTGTTGTTCATAACGCTGTTTTTTAACTAATGTTGTCTAAGAAAAAAAATGTGTTAGGAGTTTTATGATATACAGAACCGTCATAATTAAAACAGTAAGGAAATTACTGACTGCGGGATTTCAATGAACGCCTTTTTAAGACGCCTTGATGGTGCTGGATTTTATTTATGCATATTAGAGTACAGGAAACTGAAACAAATATATTTCACAGTTTCTATATTTTGATAAAAAACATAAGCCATGCATCCTTTTTTCTTATTTAAAAAAATATTGCACTACTTTGTGTCATTAAAATACACATTTTATGATTGTATTGTAACAAAATGTGTAAAAAGTTGAAATGCTATGATCTTATATATCTATGATATGCACACATCTGCCATTTTTTATTTGTTGCATGTGTCCAAACAGATGTGAGCTTAGTCAGCTAACAATTTCTTTTCCGCAGCCTTGACATCGTATGGATGTGCCCCACGTCTCTCAGCAAAGAAAAAAGAAGAAAAAGCCAGCCCCCTGTTGGTCTGCGTGATGTAGCCAAGGACAGAGTGGGTTTCTGGAGGTGGGTGCTGCATTGTGGGGGCGTTGGGTTGAGGTGCCGGAGAACTGATCGATCCACAGCGGCAGGTGGCCGAGCAGAGGAGGGCTCCCGAAACCTGTCCTGACTACAAAGCAAACGGCACGCAATCTGCAAACAGAAAAGCATGTGAAGAGGTACCGGATGCTGCGGCAATCATTGGATAACACATGATGTAGTGTCTTCAAAATTGTTTGGAGAACTAGTGTTTTATCCTCATTCTTGACTCCATTCAGAGCGATACAAAATGCTGTAAGGAACAAGTCAAGAAATGTCATCCCTACTCTACAGACATCAACTTGATGGCAGATGAAAAGCAGAATAATGTTTACAGTAGCTTCCAAAGAAATTCAACGTACTGGATAAATGATGGTGTTTAGCTTAGCTTATGATTCAATGGGGACTAGGGATGCTTTGTTCCTTTTGCAAATGTGTAATTAACAACTTGGAAAATGTCCCTTTTAAAACAGCAGATGTGATGACACTGAGATTACAGATTCCTCTTCCCGTTTATACTGGCCAAAATACATTATCTTAAACAAGAAACACTCTATACTCATGAGATACATGTTCAAGTAACAAAGGCTTTAAAGCGATTCCTTTGCATGTATCCACAAATGAATGAATCATCAAGTTATCCAGGGAGAGCTGCAACTCCCCTGCAACTGCTTATTCATAAAGAAATAGGTTAAGCCTTGATGTTTAAATCACAAGCAGGGTGTAAATCTCCTAAAATCCTCTCATGCCTGTTAAGACAAAAGGGCCTTGTTTTGGAACATGTCTTTGAGATCATAGTTTGCAATGGCAACTGATGCATCTGAATCCCTATAAGGCACTGTGGTGAGATGGCTGTAAAGCTGACAAGATAACAGAACAGAAATAAAGAGTTGCACAGGATTGGAGTTAGTTTTTTACTTTAAACTTCATCTTTCCAAAAAGCTTATACAGTTTTGTAAAGAAAGAAGTTAGCCAAAAATGAGAGAATGATTTGGTTCTTGGGTCCCTAGGGTTGGAAACTGTCTGGACCGGCTGTGCGTTCAATAGAAGATCAATATGTTTGCAGTGTCAACCAGACTAAACCCGGCTCCCTGCTTGCTCTATCTGAGCCACTGGCTACCTGAGATGAAATATTATTTGATGTTGCTCGATTTGCAAATGATTGAAGGTTGCCTCATAGATTGAGGAGCATCTTGCAGCTAACTGTGTTGACCTGTGCTGCTGTGAAAAGAGCGGGCATATTTACTGAAAGTAGAGTCTGGTCTAAATTCAACCCAATTGCTGTTCAGTTGCAACACCTTGTTATTTTTGGCCCCGGCGCTGAAGGCCAGATAGCAAAGAGGAGTTTTACTGCCTCTCCAGAATTGAACAAACAGGCTCTCTTTGCTCTTTCAAACCGTCACACTGAGAAATTATTATTCCTTACGTGCCGCAGTAAAGACTTGATATATAAGCAGTGATGAATCCAGCATGTCACAGCTGAGACTACCAATCTGGCTCACGACTCCTTATAAGAAAAGAAAGAAGAGAAAAATTGGATCCTGCATGAAACTCTGGCTCCTCCTGATGAAAGCTATTTCCTGAGAAATTCATATTAATGCTCCAAAAGACAGCGAAGATGAAGGGAAGATATGATTCAGTGACTTGAACATTTTTGCTGACTGTAACTGCCGCTTTAGAGATAAGAGGGTATTCGATTTCCCTCCTCCTTAGCGCAGATTCCTGTAACAAACAAAGACTCTTAGAAAAAGAGCGAAATTGTGTAGTTGATTAGATGAAATGAGTGAAATGTCAAGGACTTTCCCTTCACTGCCAGAAAGGCCTTCGAAAAACTCTTCTTTCTGAAAGAGTTCTCATGAATAGACTGCTGCATTCAGCCACCATGCTATGCAAACAAGTTGTCCAAGTACCACATTGTTTCAAAAGACCTTGTGACACACAAAAAAAGCAGGCAATGTCTTGGACACACATGCTCATCCCAGACTCTTTCACACCCAGGCTAAACGTTTAGCCACCCTGGCTAATTAACTGCTGTGAAAGAGACGTTCATCAAAGGGAGGCGGAATTTGGAGGCTCTCTGACCACCCCTCAGGTCCAGGGGTCATTCCTCTCCAAGACAGAAGTTAGGACGTCCTGGCCCTAGACCTTTGGACGCTCACCCCTAACCCTTGCTGGAGCATATCAAAGCTCCGGCAGCAGAGGGTTGCACAGACGTCCCCCAACAATAACAGGAGGACATCAAAGACCTAGTTGGAAAAAGACGTGAGAAAAAAAAATAAAAATGAGCCAATATCAAACTCCCTCTTATTCTGCAGATATTCCAAAAGATGAATATAATTAATCTCTCCAAGTTGTCATGGGTCTAAAGGGCTCTTGCTGTGCTGCAGCCTCCTCGGGGCACTTGAGGAGAATTATGTGATTAAACAGACCTGTGAATTCTGGACACAGGCGGGCAGAAGAAAGCTTCAGTTCTCTTCATAATGCCCCTAATGAAGTGGCTGGTGGCTCCGTCATCCCTGGCTGGGCCTTGTGCAGCCTGTTCACAATCTGTCTAATGACAGAGCGGGGGCTGCAGAGCGCACCAGTGCTTCCCAATGAGCCACAAAGGGAGATCACAGGCTCCATTGTGGTTAGGCACAGGAGCTTAGCGCTCATCAGACCCAATAAACCTGTCTCTAGTCAGGGTGGGACACACCCCTCTGCCGCTGGCCAAGAGCCCCACACAGCACACTCCTTCAGTTGTCAGTCGTGATGTCTGTCATTATGATATCAGGGTGTCATGGCCTCGTCATCCACCGAAACACAACTCGCACACGTACTGACTTCTGTTTACATTTACATGTTGATTTTGGAGTAACAGGCCTATTTTTCTTCCTTTGGCCACTGCCATTGTGTGTACTGTAGTCGAGATAATCTATGGGTATGTATCCGCAAGCACTGGGTGTTTACTTGCCTGCCCTTTTGCCTCCATTTTAAACGGGGGGCCACTCCTCTTGGCCTGTTCTGCCTCCTGGTGCTCCTGCCAAACGTATGCAAATGAGCATATCCACAATGGCGCACACAGCTGCATGCAGTCAGCCAAAGACAGAGGACAAGGCGGCCATCTCTTTCATCCGTAACCCCTGATCCCCCTCTCAGTGACGCGTCATGTTCCCCCAATGCTGTTCCCCGCCAAAGAATCATGTCGCCTCTCCACATACACAGATGAGCCTTTGGCCGGGTTCTTAGTTGCACTGGACAAAGTGTCCAGAATCTGCTCATATATTCTGCACAAACTTCAACCCAGGGAGTTGCTCCTGGTCCTTAGTTGGGTTAAAGCAAACAGGAAAATTTGGTTAAAAGCAAATTTTGTTTCTTTGTTTTGTTAATATTCTTCATGGGCTTTTGTTCATAGTCATTATTTGTGTTAAAATTACTGTGCAGGGCGGATGAGGGCATAAAGAGGGAGGGAGAGGAGAGGAGGACTATCCAGAAAGAGTGGGGGTAAAGAGCCTGATTGCTTTAATCTCAGTGCTCACGGCGCACCCCTTCTTTCTTTTTCTTTTTTTTTTTTTATAAAACTCTTTGGCTGTGTGATTCAGTCCCAGGCCCCAGTGTTCTGCGCCCCTCCATTGTTCTCACATGAAAATCAATTCCCTTGAAGACCCTCCTTAATCCCGTTTTTGGCGTCAACAATGGCCACTTGTGCACGGCCCTGATAGACTAAGAGCCGGGATGATGCGGCTGTCTGCTCTGATTCCAGCCCATTCAGGTAATGGCGGCCTGCGTAACTTTGTAGTGCCAAGCGTAGGACTCGACAGGAAGATGTTTGCGATCATAATTTTCTGCAGTGAAGAGGCCCAGGCACCCAACTCCACCACGAGACTTTTAATTAGGGCAGACAACCACAGAGATTAGAGATCAGCCTGTAACAATAACTGTCCCTTTGAACGGGCATTGGCCTCTGTCCCCACTGAGGCCATATGGAGGATATAATGCTGTGATCATGCTAATAACAATCACCTCAGCAACAGCAATCAGCAGTAGTTCCTAAAGGTCTCCAACCCTCCTACACTGCATGGTGATATGGCACTCAATGTTACACGTCTATTTTTGAAACAGGGATCAGAAACTGAGCACCTCAGAACTTAAAGGAAGCCAGAATATTTGCAGTTCCTGCAAAAACGCAATGCAAATGATTTTGGTTGAGGGGATTAGCTCAGATTAGCTAAAAAACATGATGTTGATCAGAAATAATTACAGAATTTAATTGGGTAAATGAGTAAAAATATTAAAAATAAAATCTGGCAGGACAGTCAGTAAATAAGTCAGTAAATTTGCAGGTCAGGGAGAGAAAATTGAACTTTATTCCCTTTTATTCTGCGTAGGGTGTAATTATAAATTTTCAGATACCGTTAAGCATCCTGAATTCCCATCTATAAATTTTTAATGTGTTGTTAAAGGTGGGACAGGTATAATTTGTTCACTAATATGGATAAGGTGGATTAATATATAATTAATATCTAATGGATTCAAAGAGCTCAGATGAACAGTAGAGTGCATTAAGTTTATTAGTTGACTAGAGACTTTATGAAAAGTACACCGTGATTTTATCAAAGTAAAATGTGTATATAAACATATTTATATAAAGCACTGAAAGAAGCTGAAAGTAGGGTAAACTTAGTAAGCCTTCAACGTTATTTTTGATGAAGCTAAATATTTAAAAATATATGCTTTTGTCACTTATGTATGGAACTTTTGGACCACCATTCTTACACGTAAACAAAGTATGTCTGGAAAAGAGATAAGGGATTAGAATATGCAGGCATATAAACCTTGATCCTTTAATAAAAGAGACTCTGTAATCATAGCTGGACCTTCACCTTCCAAAGGTTGATGAAATAGAATCATGAATGGATACTAGCATATTTAGCAACTCAACTCCACTTTGAACTTCACTGCTACAGACAGAACAGAGATAAAAATATAATTTAATTTGAAATTAAGCCGGTATTTTCTATATGATATTTCTATATTTGAAACTGTTGTGAGCATGTTTTTTGCACATAAGTGTAATTACATTGCTCTTTAGTTTTAATTAAAATTTAAAATCTAAAGTGACCAGCTCTCAGGGGTGTTGACGCTTTCCAGCAGGCAGTGTTTATTTTCTTGTGGTGGGTTGTAGCCAAGAATAAAGTAAGCTTTTAGATTTTTGATTTTTTCCCATCGGCTTCTTACTGACAAAGAAAAAGGTCAGATACACAGGTTTTTCAGTGGTTCCCTTTACATTAGATGCTACAATCATCTTGATTTCTTTACTGCTGGATTTTAATGGACAGAAATGTATCTAATTGGAGGAATAATCTTGTCTCACTTTGGTGCATGTTTTCCACACCTGTTAAAGGCATAAGACTATTTACTTTTGTATCATAGTGTAGCTGAAGAAGCGCAACTAGTAATCGTTGCAGACATATTTGCAGTGACATATAAGTATGTGACTGCTCCAAAGGAAAAAAAAACAAACAAAACTGTAGTGAAACTATAAACAAGTTAGTTCAAAATAAGATAAGCTCACCAGGAAGGCCCCCTCGGCCCAGCGCAGATGGTGGAAGACAGAAGAACTTTAGCTAAAATAACTTCATTGTTGGACAATGTCGGAGAACCTAAACTAGAGGTGGGCAACTCCAGGCCTCGAGGGCTGGTGTCCTGCTACTTTAAGATGTGTCTACTTCATCACACTTGGGTCAAACAATGAGGTCATTAGCAGGACTCTGGAGAACTTGACTGCACTTAAGAGGCGATTCAGCTATTTGATTGAAGTGTGTTGGACCAGGGAGACATCTAAGAGTTGCAGGACGCCTGCAAGGACTGGGATTTCCCACCCCTTCCCTATTCAGAGAGTTCCTTCAGTGCAGATTGCTGCATCTTAGGTGCACAAAGGAGCATCACCGCAGATCCTTCCTCTCATCACTGCTTTCAACAAACTGAATAAGTGTTTACATACCTGCTGTTATTTGGACCTTACTGTTGTTTACAATTTTTTTCACTTTTTGTAAAACGTTGGTTTTTGTTTGTCTTGCACAAAGATAAATGCAAATCTTTAAGCAACTCTTTAATTAGCTCTACTGAGTTGCCTGTCTTCTAATCTAATCTAAGCATGTCTTTTAATCTAAGTATTTTTACTATGATTGTTTTATATTGTAAATTTACCCTTATCATACAGTCTCCTATTCTTATTTTCATATTCTTTACCTTTTTGTGAATACACGTTTCCACTTATCTTTAGTTTGTTGTTTGTACATCTGAATTTTCCCACTGTGGGAGAATAAACAATTTTCTATTCTATTCTATTCTATTCTATTCAAAAAGACAACTTACTGCATACGATTTAAAGTAGTTGCAGCTATCCTAATGTAAGTTTTAAACCCCCTCAATACTTTAGTAACATCAGAATTCAAAGAATATATCTGCTGAAAAAGCTGAATGTGGAATAACAAAAACTATATGAAAGGAATTAATCACCAAATACCTGCAACATATTCACAAGAAGAAGAATATTTAGAGTTTGTGCTATTAAGAATGACTTCTCTGTCTTTGATTTTAGATAGATTTCAAGATGCTCATTCCTCTGTAGATGAAAAGGGGCATGCCAAGGTGTGAGGAAGTGGTTTTCCTCAAGTTCTGATATTTATCAACCTTATTTATTAAATTCAAACATCAAAACAAGGTGGAATCTTTGATTACTGGACTCAAGATATAAGCTTTGATGCTGGCTTTCTTTAACTCTCTAAAGACCAATGGTGAGAGCAGCAGAGATCAACATCACAACAATCTGACTTAATTACAGTCAGTGCTATATCTAAAAATCCCGATGAGGCATACAAAGGCCTAGATTTCATTACTCGTTCTTCCCTTTACCTTTTCTGTGTTTGGCAAAAAAAAGGAACAAAGCAGGAACCCTACTGATTGAGAACCAGCAGAACAGTGAAACAACAGGACACAACTGATCGCTCATGCATGGCTGGGATTAGGATAAAAGTAGAAAGAGCACAGAGAAGAAAGCACACAACAAACGGAACAGAGAACTGACAAACTTTTTTTTTCTTCGTTTTCTTTTGTGGTGAAAAGGATGGAATGAAAGGTCTGGTCATACGAAAAGATAAAGAGAGAACGATTACAAAACCGAGGCGGTCCTTTTCAGCCGCTGTACGCCCCCACTTGCTCTGTTTTAACCAGCTACATGAAAGATAAGACTCAACTCTCTGGTGACCAACATGACACAAACTCACCACCAATGAATTGTTTATGAAGATATTAGCATTCATTCATTCTTTCAGTTATTACTTGTTTAAAGGTAGGCCCACAGTGTGCCAGCCAATTTTAATGTGAATTTGTAAGAGCACAGCAATGGAACACTGTGATTCCCATTGACCAACTGGCTTGTGAAAGTTGTTCATTACACACCAACTAACAAGACAGCAGCCTTTTCAGCCCCTGCCTCCGCTAAGTGGAGATCATCCAACAATACTCTCAGTGCCTCCCCTGCCTTTGGACTCGGTTCAAATTGTGTTCTATTCCTTATTTATCTCCCTCAACTAAAAAGGAGGGGAAGGCAAGTGATTAGAATTCCTGTCTTTGACTTCTCCCCATTTAAGGGGGCATTTGTGAATGTGGGGAGGTGATGGCTACGCCTCCATTTTGGCCGGCTTGTTTTAACTGGCGCACCACTAGTCTTCTCTTACTTTGGACCCAGGGTGAGAGGGGGAAATAGTTAACTTGTAGAGGGGTGAATGAGGTCACAGGGTGGGTATAAAATGAAGCATGAGATCTTTCAGATGCTAAGGTGACAAAAGTGAAGACCCAACACAGCTAAGTAACTTTTAAGCATTTGGCCTACAGGTTTTGCACATGGTGTGAATAAAATTTCCTGAAATCTTTTAAAAGACTAAAATCATTTGAAAACTGAGTTAATTTAAGTATTTTGTAAGTAATGGCTCAGATGTCACACAAAAACTTACTTACCATCTTATCTATTAAAACTGATCAAAAATGTGAACATTGCATAAATATTGTAATTCTGAGTCATTCACACAAATGACTTAAATAGCCATTACAAGTAAAAATGTATTTTGCTGATGGATGTCTGGGAGAATTCTAAGAAAGATCTCCAGGAATGCAAAACCGTCATATTTTTATGATCCAAATAAATTAATATAATGTCCACAAAATGCAAATTTATATGCATTACTTGATGGCTTAGATTAGCTTGTTAATAAAAGCACATTTCTGTATTCATGTGCATTCCTTTCATTTTACATTTAGTGTATTCAATAAAATTCACTTTGTATATTCAGTTAAGACTAGTAATATTTCTTTTTCTTTTTGGAAATATTTTGGAATGTATTGATGCATATCCTTATTTATTAAGTGACATACAATGAGAATAACAGTGCTTCAGCAACAAATAAGTCTTTTTATTTAATGTTCTGTGATAGATGAGTAGAATAAGCAAATTGTAATAAAACAAAGTTAGCATGTTTAATAGAAAGCCTGAATCTCACTGTATCCTGTTAGAGAATACAGACTGAAATGGACTGAATGGAAATTGATCTAAATCTGTGTCTATGGTGGCACTTTCTTGGAATTAAATAATGTAATTTAATATAGGCTAGACTGAATTGTGTTTTCTATAATTGCATATGAGTTCCACCTGTTTGTCTTGTAAAGTACATTGAGATGCAAAGTCTAGAACCCCCCAAATATTTTTTGCTGTGATCAGTAATTGTCTTGACTGATCAATATCTAAGCCAGTACGGTAAATAATGATGTACCTCTACAGTACAGCAAGATTTATTCAGTTACAATTACAAATGTGCACAAATTGCACTGATATGCACTGGTAGGCAATTTGGGGTTCAGTGTGTTACATAGAACACACTAACTACATATAGTTGGTAAAGAAGCTGGACTCATATCTGTGATTTTTTTTTTTTTAATTAAAAGGGAATTACAGGATGACTACAGTCCCCACTAAGCCAGAGTCACCTCCAAAGTAACCATTGTTTTGGTATGTTTTTTGACAGACAAAAAAACAAAAAACATTTTGAATCACTTTTATTATGAATTGTCACATTTGCCTTTTGGGAATTGTTAAAGGGGCAACAAAATTGCCAATCTTTTTAGAGAGACTTCATATTTTTGTATTTATTGAGTCATGTGCAATTAAAGTGTCACATCTTATTGAGAAATTCCACCTTTTCTTTCATTTCTGCAGAGGGCTGTCTGATAACAGAGGACACACATTTGAAGAAACAACAACCATCAGAGCAGACGTGCACGAACTCTCAACACTCAGTCAACAACAGCACAGACGGTGCATGTTATTCATATGGTTGCTTAAGTGTTTCTTTCTCTTTGAGGAAGTTCCACCCATTATCCTGAAATATAAGTCACACATGTCATTAAAGTGGCTTTTTTTCTGAAAACAATAGTGTCTGTTCTCAAATGCAGAAGACAGTGGGAGGCTTTCTGTGCCACCCCCAACTCTCTTGCATCTTGTCGATGGCTCCACTAATCGCCATGACTGACTGACCTTTAGGCCGGTCCCCTTCTGGGATTTACACCTTTCACTGGCTCGACCTTTGCCATCCAACCCTCCTACAGACACTCTCGTCACGTGAGCTCAGCATCAGCGCTGGACAAGACCTGCTGCTGGCCAATGTGTAGGCTGCTGCTGCCTCAGCAAGTCAAAACCTCTCTAGGTGGTATGATTCAACCAGTGCTTCATTAACCCACCCCCCAACCTCAACCAACTCATCTACCCCCCACCTGCATCAAGAAAGTTTCCCCTATGGCCTGGAGCAAGGTAGACCTGCTTAAAGCTCAGCCTAATGACGTGTGCCATGGTGAAGGAGACCAAATGCCACCACCACATATGGGGATGATTACAGGAAGTGGTGCAGAATTGTAGGGGGACCTCAAGATTTTGAGGGGTGGGTGTTGGGGACTCAATTGTGGCACTGCGGCTGTGAATTCCCAGAGGCCTTTGTGTGGGGAAACTCAGCAAAAGCTTCATCCTGCCCAGGTCACGCAAATTTAGGAAAAAATGCACAGCTTATGGGGGTAGCGTTCTCTTTATTCCTTAATTAAACACCCATAATGCATTGCCTTTGCAGATTTAATGAAAAACAAACAAAATCCTAGGCCATTTAAGGTTTTCCTTAAATGGCAAACAAATAGATGCACTCGAAGTCAAGCCAACTGTCTTGTTCTCCTAAAGTCAAAAAAATGTCTTGTTCTTTAAAACAGTGGCTAAAGTAAATTAAGGTTTTCCTTTTGTAGAGAAGCTGTTCTTCTCTGAGTCTGCATGTGCACTGGAGCATAAAAGCAGAAAGAAAGAAACTATTTATTGTACACTTTTTGTAGATACTGAGGTGCAAAAAGCTGCTGTCAAACCAAGTGACAAGATAATCAACATGCTGAGAGTGAGGAGGGGATGTTCACAGTGTACAGCCAGGATACCAAGGCTTGGTGGATTCTGTTAGGAAAGCATCAAGCTTAATTCGTTTGTATAAACTGGAAAAACCAAAACATCCTCGTATAACTCCTGTGTTTCAGACAAGATGATCAGAACTGTAGGTCTAATTACCTAGCCTTTAGCCCAGGGGTGGGCAACTCCAGGCCTCGAGGGCTGGTCTCCTGCAACTTTTAGGTGCATCTCTACTTCAACACACCTGAGTCAAATAATGAGGTCATTAGCAGGACTCTGGAAAACTTGACTGCACTTAGGAGGTGATTCAGCTGTTGGATTCAAGTGTGTTGGACCAGGGAGACATCTAAGAGTTGCAGGACACCGGCCCTCGAGGACCAGGATTGCCCACCCCTGATTTAACCTGATGAAGAAGGTCATCAGCTTTAAAGTTCTCACATTTTGCATCTTGAAACTGAAACATGGTTAACCTAGGTATGAAATCATTCCCACATCCTGATTCAGAGGTAAATGATATAAATCATCAACCCTTGTTCCTGACTCCAAACCTGCTTAAATTTTTTTAATGTTTTCTCGGTTGAACAATACATCCTTTTGTTTATTTGCCCTTAGTAGATTGTAGTTAGTTTGTCTGTATTTATCTTGTGAATAACCAATTCCAAACTGTTTTCTGAGTAACACCAAAAAACCCTCAAATACCAGCAGTGATACTTGCTCCATAGTTTGAGAACCATTTTACTAGAAGCCCATCCCTCTGCTTTGTAGCCAAACTTAATATCTTCCTTCCAGTTTCAGATTGCAAAGGTCAAAAGATAATATTTATGGCTTGTTTGACTGTGCCTAATGAACTTCCCAACGTCTCAATGAAGCAAGTTAGTTGCCTCCTCAATGAAGTGGTCTTTTCCCCCCTCTGCTCTCACAGACAAACAAAAACAAAACAACAAAGAAAGGCGGTGCATGAAGGAGCTTTGGTCAGATGGGTCACATGCTGTCCATTGAGTCTCCAGTCCATCAAGACCATTCAACAGGCTGCATAAAACAGGCATGCTGCTTAAATACCTGACAGTAAGAAAAGAGACAAAAACAAAGAGAAAGAGGGGGGACAATAGACAAAATAAATAAGACAGCCCCTGTGACTGATGTATATAGATGGTGCCGAAGAGTCACTGACAATTCAAGAAATGTGGCTGTGGCCACAAAAGACGGCTGGAAAATACTGAAGGAGCTTGCTGGGCACATTTTTCAGTCCTTTCCCACTTGGACCCCCTTTTGAGTCTTTGTCTGTGTTCCCAGTCCATGAGAGAAGTCAATCACAGCCCTTGGTTGCAGATTCTTTCTTTTGCTTTTCTTTCATGGGGTCACTCCTACACTGTATTTGCATAACTAATTGAAGACAGGATTCCAGCAAAACAACACATTCTTTTTTATTTTATTTTTTTTTGGAAAAAGAGTTACCACGCAGTGTCTTTCTTGTCATACCGCAATAAAGACGTTACTGTCATTTTTGTCCAAAAGTATGGCAACATCAAAAAGACGAATGGAAAAGAAAGATAAATACTGGGCAATCATTAAAATCCATATTTATGCAGCCCAATTTTCTGTGTGAGGCAGTTCAATGTGTTGGTTAGTTGGCTCCATTTGATCTGTGCAGCAAAAGGAGATGTCTGAACCTCCGGGGCTTGTGATCCCAGGCTAATGCACGGGCAAAAACAGTCAATTATATTGTAAATTATGGGGAGAGGGGCGTTAAAAATGTTTGATAGGCACAGCTTTTTAGAGGTTATAGAACTCTCTGGAACACACACACACATACGCAGACAAAAAAAAAAAAAAAAAGGTAGAATAAACAGGTTGGATCAGTGAGCATTTGGAGACTAAGAATTCTCAGCGCTGACATTTGCTATAGCAAGGTAATCACACAGTTTGAGCACTGCTGCAGCTCTACACAAGCAGACAAACAACCTTAAAATACCTCACCCTCCTCACAAACACAACAACAGTGACACAGGAGTTTTTTTTTAGAGACTTTACAGAGCAAAGTTTACATCAATGTCTCTACAGTTTGATGGTTGTCTTCGGCTCCTTTTCTGTCACAGGGAATACGCCTAACAGTGAGATATTGTTTAGCTCCTTTTATTTCCCAATTCCAGTCAAGTAAACCCTCTGCAGCACAGACTCCCTCCGTCTTTAATAAAGCCCCGAAAGATTTCAAGCTTCTCCACTCAAAAGACTCTCTCCTCTCTAAAAGTAACGATAGAAACAGAGTTAACTCTCTTTTTTTGGATGGGAAATGTTTGCATGTTAGATCTAAGGACTGAGTCCATAATTCTCCCAAAGTGTTAGCTTTAAATCAGACTGTATGTGCCCTGGGGTTGTGCTGAGAGCATTTATGTGCTAAGGTGCTCAAACCACGTCTGCATCCTAATGTGTGTTTGGAGCCCAGACACAGTTTGGAGGTTATAAACCTTAAGAGTCTTATTATACAATACCTTGCAAAAATATTTACAACCCTTCAACTTACGTTTTGACACCTTACCACCACACAGATCGATAAACTTTGAGATTTTTGGTATTGGACCAAGATAAAGTAGTGCATAATTGTGACATGGAAGGAAAATTATAAAGGTGAATTATAAGTATGCATTTAAAAATATATATACATGTAAAGCATTTGTATGCCTGCATTTAATTTTTTGACCATATTCTCAAGTCTTGCCACAGGTTCTCAATCTGGACTTTGGCTAGGCCAATTCTAGCACATGGATATGCATTGATTCAGACTATTCCTCTGTATCTTTAGCTGTTTAAATATAAATTAATTCTTTTACAAGCTTTAAAAGGTTTTCTTTGCCGAATATTTAGCTCCTACCATCCACCCCTAAATGCTCATAAGCATTTTGGTCTGCTGAAATAATGATGCTGCCACCACCATGCTTCTTTATGTTTATGTAGATTAATAGTAAAGCATATACGGCTGGACTTTATTAATTATGTGACTTGTGATGGCACTTGGCTGTACTGGATTTTATTTAGGACTATCAAAGTAAAGGGTACTGAATATACATGAGTGGAACACTTTTCAGATTTTTATTTTATTGGAAACAATTTTCAAAACTATAAATAAATTTCTTGCCAGTTAACAATTAAAATCTACTTTATGTTGGTTTATCACAAAAAATCCCTCCAAATACATAACAAATTTGAGTTATGGATGAGAAACTATAAAAAAGTTCAAGCGAATGAATTCCTTTGCAAGCCAATTTTAGTTTACAGACATAAACCAAATGTCTAACCACCATCATTGCATTATAATCACTGCAAAAAATTAGCCAGCATAGAAAAACTCCACATATTAAAGATTCGCTGAGCTACGTTTGATTCGTTCATTTGGGTGCACCTCATAGAAATAATCTGAAATTGAAATTTGCTACAGTGACCAGTGGGCAAAAACTAAATAATGGTTAATTCTCTGCTTGAGGTGGCATATAGACGAGTAATCATCTGTCATAATCTTTGCAGTGTTTTCCAGTAATGGAATAGATATTATGTTATTTCTTGCATGATGAGACGTGGTCGGCTCTTCCTTTGATCTTGTGCACTCACCAGGAAGAGGCAGATTAAAAGGTTTGTGGATTCAAAGTAAACCTTGAATTGGTTTGTGGGGAAGCGCTAAAGTAAGAGAAAAAAAAGGAATTAGTTTTATGCAAAACACTCTGGGCATGTGCACATAATATTGACAACTGTATCACACTCATACAACCTGGTAAACATGCCTGATGCCTTCATTTGAAATCCTTTTCCAGTGAAACTGGTGCAGATTTATGAAAAAAATCACGTGTTACCTGAAAACTCATACTTCTAGTTTATGCTTTTACATGTGCATAGAGATCACAGTCCATAAAATAATAAGCATGTCTTTTGGTCATATTGCTGTGTGGTCAGGGGGAAGATGAGGGCTCCTTTTAGTGTAAGCTAAAATCAGGAGAAGGGGTGGGGGGTATTTGAAGTGTGCACAGAGAACTGGGTGTGATTGGTTAAATCTAGGGCTTCACAGAGGAGTTGCCTCTGGTACACGAAGAGGAGGAGAAGAGATATAATATTTTTCCTGTGGCATTTCTCCCCATACAAGGAAAAAAAAAGATGGGCACTGGTGCTAGGCTGGAACGTGATCATAGGCCAGCACCAGACCAGAGAGCTCCCCATTAAGGTTTTGGGTTATAAACAGCATCTGTTTCAAATGGGGCTAAGACTACAGGAGCACTGATTCCCATTTCCCGCTGCCTGTTCCACAGATCTGGCACAAAGCATGAAGCCTCTCTTCTTCTCTCCCAAGCGCTTCCTCCGTCTCATCTCATTGCTTCTCTATTCTCCCCCCTTCTTTAGAGTTTTATATGCCTCCTGCTCATTATGGCTCTTTTCTTTTAAAAGAAAAGGATTTATTTAGTGCATAAAGAGAAAGAAATGATGCTCAACACAGCGTAGGCACACATTCTGGTTTGGGCTTTTTGTGCCTTAATTTATCAACCATTGAACTGACAATGTAAACCATAAAATTACAAGGATTCTAAATCTAAATCTTTTATTATCTCTTGAAGCACAAAATAATGAAACCTGTGTATTCCACAGGGAAAATGAATGGCCTGTAGCCCATTGAGAAAAATAGTAGCCATTGTATTTTTTTATTATTATTTCAGGTTATCAGTTTTATTTTAAGGTAACTATTACTATTATTGCCTCATACTGACTCTGACAGCTGGGGTTAGATGTAAAGATCCTCTGTGAGGCAGGATGTTGCCCTCTGCTGGACAAGTTTTATAAATGCTTCCCCCATCTCAAATTTCCAATCTGTCTAACAAACTGGTGATTTTGGTCTCTAATACAGACATCTCAGTTTTTAATATATTCTTTTTTATATTTTTTTTAAATTCAAGATTATGCTGAAATTATCGGTATTGTGACATTTAAATTGAAATGCAACCACATTATATTTGTATCAAGTGTTTTGCATTCATCCTGGGACATTACCACGCTCGCTCGAGACAGGCTTAAGAGTCTTCTGCCGAGAGTAAACAGGAAGTGAGTTATATTTACACCAAGTCCTCACTAATCCTTTCTCTGTGGACTAATATCATTGGGGACAAGCATGAAACTGTTTTTGGCATGTTGCCACTTCAAATAACTACTTCAGCCTGCTTTGTCTTGTTTTAACACCAACGGACATCTGGGTCTGTGGACTGAAAATATCTGACAAAATACAATATTTAGATTAATTTGCCACCAAAAAGGAGCGGTTTTGTTTAAATTTGGTGCATCTATGTTGGAGAGAGGTTAATGTAGATGATTTCAAACTGAAAGGGTGGTGAGAGGGTGGAGGCAGGTCTTTGTTCCATGCTTGTGGAGCATGTGTGCAGAGCTCTAAGCCGCACCTATCGAACACTGCGTGGCAGGAATGACGCCCCTGGAGTGAGAGAAGGAGAAAACAGGCAGAGAAATAAAGAGCTTCCAGAAAGAATAAAAAATTCACTTCTTTGTCTGTTCAGAAATGACATGACACAAAGTTTCTGCTTTGTTCCCCGCTTTTTACCATGTGACAGCTGAGCTGCAAGGGAAATTTGTATGGGGGGAGAACGTATGTGTCGTCAGCCGCTCTTTTTCTGTTTTTCTGTCACCCGTGTCAAAATGAGCTTCTGTGAAACACATTTTTACTCCTTCACTTTTCTTCGAATCAACCAAAAGACTTGAGGAAATAAAAGGACTGCAAATTTCATTTAAAGGACTTTCTGACAGGTCTACATCACGCTAATGGATTAGCCATGATGCTTGGCACGAAAGGTTGAGTGAGGACTAGCTTACTCTGTCATAGGACACTGTCTGGACAGAGACAGGCCAACAGATGGTCACCTGGATTAATGGAGTCAATTAATTCATCTCATTATGTAATTAAGGATGGACCCTGGTGAGCAGAGAGCGTTAGGCTGGCCTTCCTAAGATGTTAAGCATCTTATTTTTTCTTACAGGAAAGCTAACTGGAAGATCTAAATATACATTTTTACAAAAGTTATTTTCTGTTCTTCTAAAATATAAATATTCACGTTTCCAGGTGTTTAAAAAAAGTTTACTAGTTCTTCCAACAATCCCTTCTTTTTGTCTTTTTTTTTAAAATCTGTCTTTGGGAATATGAACTTCCTTTAGAGCATTATTGAATGTCCTACAATGTTCCGAGCAGGTCACACTCCACTTTTTGCAAGATCGGTTTCGTCCACAAGAGGGAGCGTTGGTGCAGCACTTCTGACGTGGGTGCACACACAGAGAAGATCTAAGGTGAAAGGAGTGTTTCGAGGGCACAGCTGATGAAATGCCGGATCACAGTGTGGAAAGGATGACATGAAAGTGTAGACATCTAACTATTCACTGCCTGTCTTCCTTCCCCAAGATCTGTGAACACTTCCACTGCATCTGGATTCAGACAGAATTAAATAGTCGTCATTATGGGGCTTCCTGTGTCATTGCTGTCGCCTTTCTAAGTGTGTGCTTGTTTTCATTTGAATTACTTGTAAGTTCTGTATTTACTCATCTGGTGAGGCTTTATGAAGACTTTCCTCCCTAGGACAGTAAATGAGTGATGTAAGATGATTTCCTGACAGAAACATTGCAGCCAGTCTGAAGCTGTCAATAGTTTTCTCATGTTTCAATTATAAATAACCGTCTCTTTTGTTGTGATGAAAGTTCCCTCACAATATGAGTTAATAAATGCAGATAAGTTATAAATTATTAGCAGACAAATAATTCATAGTAGTATTGTATGAAATGTACAAATAAGAAAATGAAATATTTTATTTGTGAAAAGAAAACCTCAGAGGATTTAAACTCTAATACACATTTGTCTGCAGTGCCGACCTAAAATTAAGTTATTCCCTCAGCATAATTTTATTTTGAGACACACTGACTGCATTACAAATATTATACACTTTGGAGGATTGGAGAGATAAAGTTTTATACATTATTCACAAGCAACCTTTGAAAAAACACCTAAAACTCGTTGATTTATTTGCAAACTATTGAAGTTCAAATGTGACTCCAACTCAGATTTTATAATATGACTCCCTTAATGTCATTTATAAATCATGATAGTGTTACTTACTATGTATCTAACTGTTACATTTACAAATATTTGGGTAACTACTCCAGCAGAGAGAATTAAGAAGTCACAGCATCCTTTACTCTGATACCCCTAAATAAAATCCAACCCAACCAATTGCTTTCAGAGGTTGCATATTAAGTAAATAGAGTCTAACATTGTGTAATTTGATTTAATTCTCATTATAAGTACAAATGCCCTGTGAAGCTCCCCAAGAACAAACAGCATTATGTGACGGAGGAACACAGCCAACAGGGCAGCGAATGACAGAATGAACCTTAGAAGAACTTAGACTGGGCCTGAGATCCACCTTTATGAAGGAACTCCAAAAACCAGCAGCAGGAGCTGCAGTAGAGTGATTTAGATCAAAGCACATTCATATACTAGAATAGCTTAGTCCAAGTCTGTATCTAAATCCAAATAGGAATCTGTGTTAAGACTTTAAAATCACAGATATTCTCCATCCAATCTTACTGAGCTGGAGCTACTTTTCAAATACAAAAAAAGGAAAAAAAGAAAAGAAATGTGTTTCTAGATATGCAAAACTGATAGATACACCCCAAACAACGTGCAGGTGTAATTGCTAGTAAAGGGTGGTTCTACAATGTATTCCTAAACACATCTGGATGCCACACTTGTGTCATTTTTCTTTAACTTTGCATTAATCTCTCATTTTGTATTGGACTATCTCATCATATCCAAATGAAATACATTGAAATGTGTGCACTGTGGGGGAATGCACATAATAAAATAGCCTTTTCAGAATAATTAAGGGGTCTGGATGGTTTTCAGACCCCTCAAGTAAAAAGCAAAGCTAAAAAAAGTTTGCATAAAGCTGTTGTGACGGGGGCTCTGAACTCAGCCTTATTGTCATTGAGCATTGAGGTTTATATTAAGTCTAGTGGACCTTTGCTCTTAAGTATACCAGAAAGCAGAGCAATGCTTTGGTCACTTTAGCATGTTATGAAAGCATGTATGAAAATCTCTGTGTTGGACTGAGTGAAAATATCTGGTAATGCTGTTCAGAGGATCTTATTTGTGCTAGTTTGGTTGAAGAAGCAAAGATACTGAACAGCCAAAAACCTCTCAAAAAGAGACTTTGGCGAGACATTACCCAGCAGGGGGCCTGGCCCATGGGTGGGGGTGTATGTCCGGCTGTTGACCTTTTGGACCCCCCGTGAGGTTGGGGGTCACTCATACAAACACAGAGACACATGCACACTCATACAAGCTTTTAGTAATCTCAGCTACTCCTATTAATTGCCACTGTGTAATCTCTCAGGGTTTTCACACATCCCGGGAGCCGGTCCTGTGCTCATTTAATTTAATGTAGGCTCGTAAGAGCCGATAAGAGGCGGGACAGTAAAGCTGATCTTTCTTGTACACCATTGCCCCCCTTCCCCTCCGCCCCTCTAACCCGCACCCCCACACTTCACTGAAGTCCATCCAGAACAGCATTCTGTCTAAGACAGGACTAATCTTGACACAAAATCCAGTCTGCTTGCAAACTGTCAAATGTCTAAGAGCTGTGTTTCATCTGGATCTACTAACCTCTCCTCTTGTTGACCCTGTAAAGATGACCTTTTGGGAGTGGCTGGATTAGACAGCCTGTCTAGCCCCCAGCATGTCTCTGCGGCCTTGAGCTCATAGCAATGGAAGCAAAGACCTTACTGTCGTGCGGCTGCTTGGGTGTGTCACACATCCCTTAGCTTTATCGCGTTTGCTACATCAAAGAGAGTTCGGGTTTTGTACTCATCCCTGAGCCAAGCTGGCATCTAATGGGGAATTTAGTTCTCACTGGGGAGTGCAGGAAAATAAGGTTAGTGAAGCACACTAGGAGGTTAGAGGGGTGGAGGAGAGGAAAGGAGACAAGGCGTCATGGGGTGGCACCAAATTTACAAACTGTATTTTTAGCTTGCAGTGTTCAAAGACAACCAGTCAGGTGCTGTGCTTAAACACATCAGACTTCACTTGGCATGCAAACCTAATCACAGCTTGAAAGTGTTTACCTGACCCAGGAAGACAGGTAGGAAAGAAAATGTGTCTTCCTGTTTGTTTTTTTATCTAAATGATGCACGACAAGCGTGTTCACTAACCCCCACATCTCCCTGTGAAGATGTTTCTGCAGGTGAAATTAGACTATGAATATGTTACTCTTTTATACAATACTGCAATATACATGTTATCACTGTTATCATAGAAGGGTGGATGCACTCACTGACTTCATTACATTTGTTTAATGGCTTATTAACATAAATAGGGAATGAACCAATCACACGGCAGGCACTCTCTGTATTTAGAAAGTTAGATTTGGTGAGGATGACCTGCTAAAATTCATTGTGAGGAAGAAAAGGAATTTTAATGTTTTGCCTGAACCAAACTCACAATCACCCCTTTGGCTTACAGAGGATGATCTGAATATAAGAAAAGATACAGCAAGCAGCATCTTAGTGGATAAAAATGCCTTGTTGAGGAGAATGCACAGACTACCACGGCATATTTATTTAATGGTATAGTACTTAAAGAACAACAAATGGGAGACTAAAGTGCTTTTCAACAGGTAAAACACAGAACAGAGATAAAAATAACATTCCTCAAAGCACTAAAAGCACAAGTCAAATCTGTATAAACTGGACAGTCAATATCCGATTTCAGGAGCATTTGGTCAGCTGACTTAAAGGAACAAGATGGAGAGTATGGCTGTAGCAGGTTGGACAAATATGCTGGGAACTTGAAAACAAGTAAAAGAACTGATAGAAAATAAAAAAAATAAAGACTGTCAGTGGAAAGAGACTGGCACCGGTCTCTTTCCACTGACAGATGTGCCCTTGTTTCTTTATACACGTTGAAATCGTTTAGTCTCTTTGAAGGCATAACAGAGTAACCTTGCTAATTCCTGTTAAAAGTAAGTTGTAGTTATCCAACAGGGAGGTTATAAAATATATTGTAAAAGGGAAGTAACTCAAGAAACCCATTGTTAAAGCAAAATATTATTCAGAATACCTTCCCTGATCGTACAATACATTACAAGTTGAAACAAAACTACAGCCTCACCAAAATGGGACAGCAGATTTGAAAAGCTTTAAAGTCTGAAGAGTGTCAGTTTCATTTCTAAATGGTATTGTCTCAATTTTTTCAATTTCAAAATATAGAGCCATCTTACTGTGCAAGAACAGCTAGTCATAATTGTGTAAAAGTGTAGTTGATGATATTTTTGGCACACCTTGGGCTCTTAGTATCAATTAAGCCTTGTTTAAACAACCTACCTGGGTACTGTTGCTGACCATGTAAAATCCTCTTATGACCAAAGTGTACCCACCATCTGATTGGCTACCTCCAGCCAGTTAATGCTTCATGTCACAAAGCTGAAACAGTTTCTGGTGTCTTGAACATAATTATGAGTTAACTGTTCTCCAATAGCCTGAATCCACAAGAGCATCTTATCATGGATGTCCCAGTAAATTGTTGAATTTATGCTTTGAAACAATAAAGCAGTTCTGGAGGTAAAACTCAACAAGGTGTGGTTACAGAGTGTAGATTCACCTTGGTTTTAAGTAAAGAATATGTTTGTAGAAGACAGTACAATCCTGAATAGGATTAAGTCTGAACAGAAAAGATGCACAGATGGATGAATGGGTAAGGAGAAGTCGCAAAATGAATCTGTTACTTTTGTCAGCAGATGGCAGCATTGTACATCAAATGCAATAGAGAAAAGCAGAACCAATGTAATTAATTCCACCTTTTCTAATTGATGTATTTATATCCAAACCTTGTTTTTTGCTGTACAAACACTTTTCGAAGAGGTTTTTTTTCTATGCTCATATAATAAGACCAAGACTGCTTTGACAGAAGTCTCCTGGGAGAGTCACCAGGCACACTTCTGTCCCCCTGTCATTTCACTCTAACAGCATCTGATCAACGCCCATGAAGACATGCTTCAAAATATTGTTTAAAGCCAAAAAGGAACGGTGTGCTTCAGTTGTCTTTTCCCTCAGTATCTCACCAATTGAGCTGAACAGATTCTAATATTATTGAGAGTTGAAACTTGGATCCCTGAGGCCATTTAGTCCTAAAGAGCCTTTTCTTGCTCTTGTATCTTATCACACTGGCTGGGTAATGACTGCTCAGTGTGAAATGGATCTGCATGATAGGCTATAACTCCATGGGGAACATTTCCACTTGTGAGGGCTAGCTAAGAGTCTGACTGTTAAAGTACTCATACAGACTGTGGCTGGATGGTACCCTTAAAAAGTAAGGAGCAAAAAAACTCAGGTCTTCGATGATGAGGTAATGTGGTTGAATGTGTGATTGCTGGGTTAAAACAGACAAAACCAAATCAACTTCATTTTAACACACAGCCGTATGTTACTGATCCACTTAAATTTAAAGTATTTTAAAGTTTCTGTGTGTTTATTTTAAAAACAGTCAAATAAATTTGCCCCATTTGTGCAATAGTTTAGTTTAGTCCCCGTCACACATGTACGTTCATTTCCCTATTACATTATCTCCTCAGACATACCGTTCCATGTCAATAAATTGAAAAAAGTACTGTAATTTCCGGACTATAAGCCGCGACTTTTGTCACACGCTTTCAACCCTGCGGCTTATACAAAGATGTGGCTTATTTATGCATTTTTTTTTCTAATGGCCACCAGGGGCGCTCGAGCAGAAAAGGTAAGAGTGAGACAGGTGGAATATATGTGGAGAGGAAGACGCAAGTTTAATGTAACGTAACACGTCTCAGTGCTCAGGAGGAAGATGAAGACGGCTCTCACCGGTAT
>CAEFZY010044473.1:0-24634 GCA_903066815.1 Brachyrhaphis roseni
ATTGTTGTAGCTGATATTTGGTGAAATGATGCACTAATCGACTCAGAAATACTCCCATGTTTACATAGAAACAGAGCATAGAGAGGCTTTGTTTGTGAGACTTGAGGCGATGTGGGATTTTCTAGGTCGGTTGTGGGCGGAGCGTGGTAAGGTCCATTAAACGTTGGGAGATTATTTGAAACTTTTAATTTGTACACAGATGTGCTGAATAAATCTCCTCCAGGTGCAAATAGAGCAGTGAGAAAAAAACAGTCCTGCCTGTTTTCACATGATCCATGAGTTTCATTCCCCAACACAGCTGGATGCAATCCAGAACAAAATCACAGGCTAACAGGCTAACAGGCTATCAGGCTAACAGGCTAGCAGGCTATCAGGCTAGCGCTCTCACTGTGTCCTGTTAGAGACACACTGGCTGTGATTTTCCCTCCTTTTGTCTTTGTTCCCATGTAAGGCTCGGCGGTGCCGCCCATGGCTGCAGCCTGAGGAACGCGTCTGTTGGCAGGCTGGATAAAGGTAATCTATTCTAACTCAATCAGAACAGCCAGTCCCAGCCCATCTGGGTCCTGGTACCAGCTGTTCTCCGGTCAGAACCGGGTCAGAACCGGCCGTCCCACCTCGTGGAAGCTGTCCTCGGTGATGCCGCTGTCCTCGATGTGCAGGATGCTCTTCAGCGTCTGGACGTAGAGCAGGTCCACCTCCTCCAGGTCCTCCAGCTGCAGCGGGATGCAGCACAGCTGTTTCCATACCAACGGCGCCAGGTGCAAGTCCAGCGGCTTCTTGGTGCGCACCGCCACGCCCATCAGGATGCCCAGGAACTTGAACTGGATCATGTGCTCGTCCAGGCAGGCGGACGGGTTGAACAGGAACCTGGAGGAAAACGAGGAGATTAGAGCGATGCAGCTGCAATACTGATAATAGATTACTGTCATCTTCTGACTCAACTTTAGCAGAAACAATATTTTCTTTTTACAGATGCAGAAACAAATCTCTGAATCTGTCGTCCAAAAATTTCCCCGTGACGGTTTTGGGAGCAATCGGGCCATAAATCTTTAATATTATTTATCATAATTTACTGTGTTTCAGCTCAGATTTTATTCATGAATTAAATTAAATTCACAGGATTTTTATCTAGTAAACCTGAACTGAACACAAACGGAACAAAATGTCAAATTAATTCCTCGTCAGGTGATGCTTATTACTTTCTAGTGGCTTCGTTTTTGATCATTTCATTTCAATCACTCTTACAACCATGAGGTGAATTCACTGACGGTGGGATTTTACAGCTTTCATGCTGCTCACCTGTCTCTGTTGTAGCCGACCTCTGCGGTGGCGTTAGGGGAGGGGATCAGCAGGTCCACCACACCCGTCTCCAGCTCCTGCAAAACATTCCCACTATCGGTCACCTGGGAACTCCTGGAAACTCCAGGAAACTCCAGGAAACCCCTGGAGTCGGTGAGGGAAGCTCAGAGCCAGGAATACCTGGCACATCTCGGTGATGGTGTCATCAAACACGCCGCCCGCGTCGTCCGCCCCTTCGCCCACCAGCTTGACCTTCCAGGCGCGGGACGGCAGCCGCAGGTCGGAGGCGTTCAGCTTCACCACCTGCCGGGCGATCTGGACGAAGATCGGTTTGCACTTCCGGCCGCTGGGGAGCCGAGGCGGAGAGGAACCAGAGCGTCAGTCGGTTCTGGACTCTAAAGTGGGTTTACAAAGCGGGCGGGTCACTGACCGGGTGGAGATCCGCTTGACGGTGATCTGCGGGCCGTAGTTCTTGCCCTGAACCATGGTCTTCCCGATGGAGCGCACCATGGGCAGTGTGTAGACCCGGGGGGCCAGCAGGGGGCGCAGCTGGCCCTGAACGATGCCCCAGGTCCCGGCGTTGTAGTGGGAGGTGCAGCTCTGCAGAAAAACAGAGCTGCAGTGAGGACGGACGGCCGGGTTCTGGAGGTTCTGCTGCGGTTCTGATCTCACCTGGTTGTTGGGGCTGAGGTTCAGCAGCCGCCACGACGAGTACATGAGGTCAGAGAAATGGTAAAGGAGGCGGAGCCGCGCCCTCACCGCCTCCATGCTGACCTCCTTCAGCCCGCTGTACTGAGGCGGAACCGCCACCGGGAGGCCCAGCTGGAGCGGAACCGACGAGCCTGAAGGCAACGAAGACGAGGAGGAGGAGAAAAGATGGAGGCTGAGGAGAGTCTGCATCAGGATTTATGTAATCAGCTTTAACAGACGACAACATTCCAGGTCTACAGTCTGAGTGAAGATTTGGCCTGTAAGCAGCTGCTCAGCTTATGCTTTGGGCCGGCTCTGACCAGAAACACATGGCTTATTTTAAGGTCCAATAACTCATTACTTAATTAGGACTGAACAGAAGAGCAAGAACCGGACCGGCGGTTCAGAACCGGACCTACCTGGCGCACGCGGCGGCACGCAGGGCGCTGTCCAGGCGGCGCTGTGGCAGCGACCAGCAGAGATCTGGTTGATGTTCTTGCCCTGCAGCGCCGTGACCAGCGTGGGCTCTCTGACGTGGTTGGTGTGGCCCAGACCCAGCTGCGGGATCGGATCAACAGAGCGGGTCAGGACCGGACCTGTGCACCCGGTCGGGTCGGTCCGGTCGGGCCGCGGGTTACCTGTCCCTCCGAGTTGCTGCCCCAGGTGTAGACGTCTCCGGTGGAGGACAGAACCAGCGTGTGCTCGGCGCCGACCGCCACGTCCTGAATGTGGATCCCGGACAGCGCCGGAACCTGCTGGGGCCGGTTGTGGTTCCGAGCTCGGCCTTCTGGGAGTCCGATCAGCCGGTCTTTAACGGGACGCAAGAAAACATCTCAACATTAGAAACACTAAGCGATTATTATTATTATTATTATTATTATTCAGGACGCAACAGAATCATTCCTCCATGTTGTAGAATAGAATTGAATAGAATAGAATTCAACTTTATTGTCATTGCACTGTCACAAGTACAAGCAACGAAATGCGATTTGCATCTATCCAGAAGTGCTATACATGATATAGATGTTTATTTGCAGGTGAACCAAGTAGCAATAATGGCGTGGAGCTAAAACAGTCCAGTCCAGTAGCATTAGCATTCCAGCTAATTTGAGGTAATTTACATAAGTCAACATGCTAGTGACATAATTTTAGCTAATGTTAGCATTCGAGCTCATTTGAACTTTTCCTGATTCTAGATAGGATTTCATTACTGGAGGCCAACAGTAGCATTTTAGCTAATTATTTACGAATTCATGACATGCAACAAAGACCAACTCTCTGCAGTTTAAAGCTGTTTAGGGTTTGAAGCTCCAGTGTCTGATTCTAGCAGAGAAGCACTTCGGCAGGCTCCTTTCACCTTTCTTCAGGAATGTTCTAGTTATATTATTAGGCTCCTCTGCATTTGGAGTTTGCTTCAACATGAGGACAGAACCGCTAATCTTAGAGCAGACAGATCAGGAACACTGAGGTCACCTTGGCCGAATGTGTAAACTTTGCCGTCTTTGGTTAAAGCCACGGAGAACTGCGTCCCACAGGCCACCTTCTGGATCCCCGTCCCACAGAGGATGTCCACCTTCTGCGGAGTTAGAGACAGCACCAGAGTTACAAACCAGACAGCTCAGCTCAGCTCTTCCCTCTTCAGCCCAATCCTACCTGGGGAGAAGACTTGGCCGTCGAGTTCCCGAGTCCCAGTTTCCCATAGTCTCCGTCACCGAAGGCCCAAACCATGCTTCCGTCCGCAGAGACGACCAGCGTGTGGTTCAGACCGCAGGCCACCTGAGGAGAACCGACAGCATGAGCCGCTAACGTCCTCTGTCCATCAGAACTCAGCTGCTTGGGGATCGCTCACCTGTCCCACTTGGTAACCCTCCAGAGCCGTCACCTTCTCCGGAAGCTTCTTGTTGGACGTGTTTCCCAGCCCCAGTCGGCCGTAATCTCCGTTCCCGAAGGTGAAAAGCTTCCCATCGGCCGTCACCACCGAAGAGTGTTTGAATCCACACGACATCTGCAGAGCAGAGAGCATGAGGACCAAGAGCAGAAGAACCCGGTTTAAATGCAGCGGTTCCTGCAGACGGACCCACCTGGACCACCTCCTCTCCCTGCAGCGCTTCGATCTGCCGCGGTCGGCGCTGGCGGTCACTGTTGCCGTGGCCCAGTTTGCCGTAGTCGCCATCGCCCCAGCTGAAGACCTCGCCGCTCTCCGTCAGAGCCATGGAGTGGCCGTCGCTGCCGCACGACGTCACCAGCTGGGTCACCACGAATCCTGGAGGGGGAAAACCAAACCACGGGTGTTCTGGATGGTTCTAGGGTCCAAACCGGTTCTGGTCACTGGGGGATGGCTCACCTTGCAGAGCGGAGATGATGGTGAGAACGTGCAGGTCGTCGGAGTTCCCCTGTCCCAGGCGGCCGTAGCTACCCTCTCCACAGGCCAACACCGACCCGTTGGGTTGGATCACAAAGGTGCAGTTCTGACCACAAACCACCTGCAGAACCAACACCTGGTCAGGTTCAGGCTAATCCAGTGGTAGATACACGTTCGCTAATGCGCTAACAGTGGAGCTTATTTTCTGCTACGGCCTTTCGCTAACCTTGAAAATGTTTAGCGGATTTAGAGACACCTAAAGAAATTTTTCAGATAAATTCTAATTATTTTTCGTCTCCTCATGTTCTCTCATTTTTTAGTGTTAGATACCGCTGCATGGCATGGTGGTGTAGCACTTCAATATTAGCTACTGCTAAGTAGCGTGTTTGTAGAGCTCTTTAGCATATGATACTACTAAATACTGTTTTGGTTTCACAATTTAGCGCTAGTCCCTGCTAAATACTGCGTTAGTGTAGCAATTTAGCGGTAGCTACAGGTACATACGATGTCATGTAGGAACAGCACTAGCTACTGCTAAATACTGTGATGGTGCAATACTTTAGCATTAGCTTAACCCTAAAGCACTGATTCTGATTAATGATTTAGGCTTAGCGCAGCTAGCATGTGAGTTAGCGGTTGCTGGTGTGTCATCAGGACCTGCTGGGC
This sequence comes from Brachyrhaphis roseni, assembly GCA_903066815.1. Taxonomy (NCBI): domain Eukaryota; kingdom Metazoa; phylum Chordata; class Actinopteri; order Cyprinodontiformes; family Poeciliidae; genus Brachyrhaphis; species Brachyrhaphis roseni. Next base: position 5,018 of record CAEFZY010044473.1, read on the forward strand.
CTGTGAGAAGGACGGGGTGGTGGTCGGAACCAGGATGTTCCTGCCGGCCTCGGCCAGCTGGCCATGCCGACCCGCTCCCCACAGGAAGACGTCACACCTTCCCCCCAGGTGCCAGTCCTGGGAACAAACACACACAGGTGAGGCGAGTCGGACCCTTAGATGACTCCAGGAGGCGGATCTGGATCTACCTCCGGCCTGGATGTGGCCCAGGACATGATCTGCTCGTCCATCCCGGCCGCCCACTTCCCGTTGTCCTGGAAACAGACGGAGTGTTACTGTGAGCCACAGAGCCGCCGGTCAGACCGCCGCCGCCGCCTCTCACCATCACCAGAGCCATTTCCTCCTTGGGAACGGGCTCCAGGTCAGGAACGCAGAAGGAGTCCGGGAACGTGGCGCTGCGGGCGAGGGCCTCGGCCGCCTTGACGGTGGTGGAGAAGCAGTCGAGCCACGACCATTCGCTGGCGCTCCAGACGGCGGTGCCGGACTCCGGAGGACAGCGGCGGAGGTGGGGCGCGGCGGGGGGGCGGCACAGGAGCTGGTCCAGGTGGAGGCCGACCGCCAGCGACGCCAGGCACTGCATGTAGGGGCTGTGGACGAGCTGCTCGCCACAAACCACGTGAGGCTGCAGGGAAACCAGACCAGCACGTTGTCAGAAAATCCACTTCCTGTTTACAGAAACCAGGGTCGGACCCGGGGATTTGGGCCGACCCAGCTAGGCTTCAGAACCACCTCAGAGGGCCGAACAATAAATCAATAACAATAAATAACACGATAGACGCCCGATCAAGATCGACAGATAAATGTCTGATAGAATATTCACTGAACTCCAATCCAGAACCGAACAGCATTCTGGGAGATGTAGGCAGAGGAAGGCTGTAGCCGCTCAACATCTCACTGCCAGCTAAGCTAGCTGGGTAGCATCAACTCACGCTCTCTGGTTGCCTAGCAACACCTTACAGACTGCGCAGCAGCAGGTTAAAGCTGCAGTTTGTAACTTTCATTAAATATTTTTTGCTCTTCATGTTGTAGCAGTTGGTTGTTCAAACTGTTCTCAGATTATCTGTCTCATACTAAATTGTCACAACATGATTACAGTTTGAACTAATATGTAAAAAGCATTTTAATAAAATTACGTGCTGCAGCTTTAAGGTTTTGCTTCATAACTGCTGAAAAATAAACAACGGAGTGAATTAAAAGTATGGATAAAACAGTCCGACCACCAGTTTGGCAGAATCAAAAAAATAAAACAACAATCTAATCAATAAAGAATGATATTGCCTGATGAGTGGTTTCCATGGTGACGCATCTCTCAGCCTACCTTCTCGTAGGCGTACTGCTCCTGCAGCATCACCGGCAGCCGCTCCAGGAAGGCCCTCATGCAGGGCGCCGCGTTGAGGCCGACCACGCCTTGCCGCTTCAGCGCCGAGCGGCACGTCGCCAGCACGTGGTTGGACGCCATGAACTCTTTGGAGCAGTTCACGACCAGAACATCCTGGAGATGGGACAGACGCTCAGAGAAAGGCGATGGAGACGAGGAGGTACTGAAAGAGTCCGATGTCTAACCTTTGACCTGTTGGAGCAGACGGCCACGCCCACATCTGGGATCCAGACAATGTTCTGGATGGCTCCGGATCCGGCGACGACGGTCTGCAGGACGGATCCGTCCTGTCGGACAGGAAGCAAACAGTGAGTCCAGGAGGAAGGAAGTCCGGTCGGTCCAGATGTTCGCCTCTTACCTGCAGAGACCAGATGTTCATGAGGCCGCCGACGCCGCCGGAGGCCAGCGCCAGGCCGTCGGGGCTGAAGGCCAGCGTCCGGACCGGCGTGATGTGTCCCTTCAGCTGGAGGACGCACACGGCTCCGTCCTCGGCCCAACGCGGCGACTGCAACAAAACCATCCAAACGAGTCTCATTTGATCTGAAGCTGATGGAGAATACGACCACAAACATCTGAATCATCAGCCATTACTGTAAAAAAGATTTTAGGAAAGAAAAACTTCCCCATCGAATCTAGTGAAGAAACAGAAAAATACTTTTTTAAATCAAGAATTTACTGCATGCTTTGCATTTAAAAACATTTTGGATCTACAAGGATTTACAGATGACCTTTTTACAAAAACCTGGCTTCTTTCATTAAAATATTAGAAGCTTATTTTAATGCTCAACAGCAAAACAAAATTAAACATTTTTGTCATTTTTCTAAAATAAACTTGAGGCCTGCAGGTATTTGGACACCACTAGTTTAAACTTTTAACTTTAACCTTTCAGACCCTCCAGCTTTTTGTAGAAAATCACACAAAATCATTTGCTTTTTTTTTTTTTAAATACACAATTGTGAATTTATTTATTTTTTTATTTTTTTTGCAGCACTAGTGGCTCGTATTATTATTATTTTTGACAGTAGGCTGACAGGAAAGAGGGCGAGGAGAGGGAAGAAGGTCGCCGGGACCGGGAGTCGAACCCGCGACCTCCGCGTCGAGGACTAAAGCCTCCATACGTGGGGCGTGCTAAACCCCTGCGCCACCACAGCACGACCCGTGAATTTATTTTTAAAATTTTCAGCAGAAATGGTTTAGAACTTTAAGAAAAGTTACCTTCCACCTGCAGGTGGCGGTATTTCTTACTTCTACACTGATCACTATGGAAGGAAACTAACAGTCACATTTATCTTCACAAATATCTTAACATTCCTAGGAAATATTTCTAAAGGAGCATAAAAAAGAAAATATGTAATTGCTAACATTTTTTTACAAAACAATCAATAAATCCAGATTTATGTGAGACATTTTCTTCTTCTCTTGTAGATTTACTAGTTTTTTTTTTCTGAATTGAACAAAATAAATGTTTCATCGAAGGACAAATCTTTATGTTCGGCTCCGGCCAGAGGCCAGAGGTGAATCTTGCGTTACCAGTAGTTTGGGTTTGGCGCCGTTCTCCCACAGCGTCTCGGAGTCGCACCGGGAGGATTCTGGGAAGTGGCAGATTTCCTGAGGAACGGTCCAGACCGACACCAGGCCGTTCTGGCAGCATCTGGAAGACAAGCAGTTAGCCGTTCAGGAGGAGAACCGGAACCGTTCGGGTCGCCCCGGCTGCAGCTGAGCACCTACATGGCGAGCATGCTGAGCGGTCTGGATCCGCGGCCCGGCAGGCCGCACCACGCCACGCCGTTCACCAGGGAGGCGTGGCGCAGGCTCTGCAGGCAGCTCCAGCCGGAACCCGGACCCGAGTCCCGGTCCGGGGCGGCCCACAGCTTCACCGTCTCCTCCTTGGCGCAGGTCAGCAGGATCTGGCCGTTGGGGCTCCACTTCATGCTGCTGATGGACTCCTGAGGGACAGACCGCCATGAGAGCCGGCTGGAGGAAAGGTTCCGGTCGGGTACGGACGGCCCGGTTACCTTGTGAGCGTCGATCACGACCACGGCTCCTTTCTCCAGCGGCTCCTTGGATCCGATCAGCAGCTTTCCGTCGGCGTATCCCACGGCGAACGGCCGGTCCTCGCTGTACCAGGCGATGTGCATCACAGCCACTGGGGGGCGACACTCACAAGTTCACGCTACAGGCCCTCATGTTCAGATCTATCCTGAAATCTCTTCCCACATTTCTAGATAGATGCGACTTGTTCGTGATCTCCTGGGTGAAACAACCTAAAAGTTTCCTGCAGGTCCAGCAGAGGGCGCAGTAACATCACACCTACTGAGCATGCCCAGTGGGAGTAAACATGGAGGCTAACGGTGGAGCCATCTTGATTTTAAAGTTGTCGTCTGCCATGTTGTTGGTTTTGTTGTTGAAGTGACGTCTGTCGAGAATCGGCAGCAGATTCAGATCACATGGGACAAAATCTGATAATTATCAGAGTCAGAACAAGATTAGGAGAGTTTGGGTTTTTAATTATAGTTCAGTTTAATTTCATTTTCACTCTTTGTCTCGTTCAGTTAGTTTTAATTAGGTTTTAGAATCTGTTTGGTAGCAAAATGTTACTTATTATTAATTAAATATTGTTTAGTTTTTATTAGTTACAGTAGGAGTTTTAGTTGTTTTTAATATTTTGGTTAATTTTATGTACAGAATTTAAAAGGTCAAAGTATTTTATTGTGATTATGTTTACATCGATTTGGTTATTAGTACTTAATAAAAGATACAATTTTCAAAAAATATATTCAATTATTGTTGAACATCAACTGACTGAAGTTTCCTCCGAACGTTTCCATTTGGTGGACTAGCATAGCGTAGCCACCAGGAGGATTATGGGGCGCCATGATTTACTGACAAACTGCTTATTCCACATCACTTCAAAAGGCTACTAAAAAGGAAAACAAATAATATTACTTCTATAATTTCAGTATGTTCTAGTTGGCTTTATAAATGCACAGCACAGTTCCAGTTAGTTGTAGTTCTTCCCCACTGCGATGCATTCATAAAATCTGATCCGTTGTTCTGACTGTCATGGAAATATCCGGTTCTGGTCGCATCATTCCTACCGTCTTTCCTGTAGCAGTGCTCCAGCTCGCTGCAGTGCATGTCACTGGCGTCCAGAACCTCAATGAGGCCCAGCGACCCGTCCATTCGGCCCACCAGCAGCATGTCTTTGGGCTCGCCGCACCACAGAGACTCCGCCTCCTCCTCTGGCCACGCCAGCGCCGACACCCAGTGGGGCTGCACGTCCAGCAGGCCTTTACCGCCTGCAGGAGGACCAGCCAGATCTGAACCAGCTTTCACACATAAACCGTGTGAAAGCTGGCCTTCATCTGCATGTCTCCCCCTACAGGATGGGAGGTGAACAGCAGCAGGAAACAGGAGCTTTACCGTTAACTTGCCAGATGTTGACCATTTTCTCCATGGCTGATGCCAGATATTTTCCAGTCACACTCCAGGCCAGAGGAGACAGGCTAGGGTCGCTGGGAGAGCCCAGAGCGGACATCCCGTCCTCCGAGGAGCCATCACTGGAGGACAGACAGAGACACACAGTCATGGACCCTCTGCTTCCATGACTGACTAAATAAATCGTTTCTGAAGCCCAGATTTCTGCACCAGACCAAAGATTTCACACTGCAAAAACACAAAATCTTACCGAGTGTTTTCCTCTCATTTCCAGTGCAAATATCTCAGTACACATGAAATAAGACAAAACTAACTTACAAGTAACTTCTCAGAAAGATTTAGGCGGTTATGTTAAGTCAATAGTTCTTGAATAGATAAAAACTACAAGTCCCACCGTCATGTTGGGAAAGTCAACATGGTGAAATTTAGTGCTTTAATGCTTTAACGTTAGCTTCTGCTAGATGCTATGTTGGTGTAACGTTTTAGCATTAGCGTAATTAATATTTACGATTAGCACTCTAGGGTTAGTGAAGCTAACTATTTAGCGGTGTTCATCTCTGAACCTTGAACCCTATGCTAACGCTATGCTAACCATGGACCCTTTGCTTCCACTTCTGCTCCGCTACGTTTATCCCCAGGAGATCCAGGGCAGTTCTGTGGGACAGAGGCGACAGAGGAACTCACTCCTTGTTGAAGACGCAGGTCTGCTGCAGCGTGTACTGGCTCTTCGTCACGTTCCACACCCGGACCGTCCCGTCGCTACCGCTGGTGGCCAGCAGGCCTTTCTTACTGCACCAGCCGCAGGTGATGACCTGAGGGAGACTAGAAGTCAGGAGCCAAATTGGAGCCGGCCGCTGCCACAGGAGGAGAAGAAGAAGCCACCGACCCTGCTCTGGTGTGCCTCCAGCTTGATGAAGGAGCACTTCCGCAGATCCCCCGCCATGTCGGCGAAGGTCTGCGGCCGGCTCTGGCTGTTGTCGCGGTCGTGGGCGGCCAGCGTGCGGACCAGCTGCTGCGCAGCCCACTGGCGGTGCTGGGAGGAGAGCCTGGAGGACAGGCAGCAGGCCGCCAGAGCGTTGGCCAGTTCCAGGGGGCCTACAGCGGAGGGATTATGGGAAGGATGGGCATATAAATGCGCGGTTAGACCTGCTCGACACGGAACAGAAGGTGAAGAACACCCGGTGAGTCAGGGAGGAACAACGGAGACCATGGAGCAAACAAACAGAGGCTTCCTGAGCCAGAACCAGGAGGTTCCCGTCAGATTCTGGTCTGTCAGAACCAGAGAAACTACAAACCTCTCTTCTCCAGGTCGGCCTTGTCGTAGACGGGCCGCAGCCGGGCACCTTTATCCGCCAGCAGCGCCACCAGCGCCTGGGTCACCACAAAGTTCGGGGAGGTGATGAGCTTGTTCTCCTCGGCCACGCCGCGCAGGAAGCTGGGCAGGAACTTCCTCTGGATGGGGTCGTCCACTGTGGTCAGGTTCATGCCTATAGCCGCAGAGATCAGGTTCTGGAACACAAACACATGAAACCGCCTGAACCTGGATGCAGAAGGTTATTAATGGGAAATTGTTACCGAATCTGAATCAGGTGAAGGTAAAACTGCCACTGGTTGAGTTCTGGTAGAAGACATTTACAGAAAAAGCTTTATTTTTTAAAATGTGCATATACTCTGTTGGTCTGTGTACTTATTATCAATTTAATTAAAGATTATTTCAATAATCGATTCATCTGGATAATGGTTTCAGCCTTAGCTCAGATTAAAGGAATAATCTGCACCATTAGCGCTGAGATGCTAACATGTCGCTCCAGGATGAAGCATTACTGCTGACTCATCGTTTCATAAACCTCCAGAGATGCACTGAGTCTCTCCATCTGTGTTGTTGGCCACCGGCCTGGCAGCTGCTGTGTCTCATTGACCTTTGACCTGTATCTCCCCTGACCTCCTGTGACCTGCTGGTACCTGCGTGCAGAGCTGCACTAGCAGCTTGGCGGCGTTGGGGCTGTTGGAGGCCAGGCAGCCCACCGCGGTGCTCAGGTAGGCCAGGCAGGAAATGGGCTTACTGGCCTTGGCGGCGCCGCGGGGCCGCTCCGAGGGCCCCGCCCCCACAGTCGGGCCGGTAGAGAGGCCGGCCCGGCCAGCCGCCGCCAGGCACATGAGGCGGACCAGCGTCCTGATGTCGGTCAGGCCCAGAGACTCCAGGCCCGCCGCCAGGCTACAGCTGGAGCCACTGGAAGAGAGGAACACAACTTGAGCTACAGAACCAGACCCCTGCTGACCCCTGCTGACCCCCTGCTCACCTGACGGACAACAGCGACAGCGCCCTCATCACCATGGTGCGGGCCAGCAGCACCTGCGCTGCGGCCGTCACCCTCCTGAGCGCCATGACCCGGTCGTGTGGGTTCTGCAGGGCGGCGGCCTGTTCGCCCAGCGTCATGCGGCCCGACGAGGTTTTATCCACCGACGTCTGGCAGCCTGCAAACAAAACCACGCTGAGAACGGCGAAACATCAGAACAGCAAAACATCGGAACGGCGAAACATCGGAACGGCGAAACATCGGAACGGCGAAACATCGGAACGGCGAAACATCGGAACGGCGAAACATCGGAACAGCGAAACCCGCTGAGACTGAAACCCACTCAGATTGCCTGCGGCCGTTACCTATCTGCAGCAGTGTCTCCTCCATGCTGTTGGTGGCCGTCACCATGGCAACTGAGGCTCCCAGCGGGTCGCTGTCGGGGAACTGGACGGGTTCGGGGACAACGCGACGCTCGCTCAGGCCCAGAGGGCCAGACAGCAGCTCAAACTCTTCCTCCCCCGTCAGCTTCTCGTCTTCGTCCACGTCCAGCATGTCCCAGTCCTCTGCATCGGGACAGAACCAGAACCCGGACCGGGTCAGACTGCCACTTGACTCACTATGCGGGACGCATCGCTGAGGCTCACCTTCGTACACGCTGTCCTGCTTCCCTAGCAGGTCCGGCGCCTGGCCTTTGTACCTGAACGCAGAAACAACGAGGTCAACGTCCAGAACAGAACCAGGAACAAAACTTCTGTTAAAGCTAAAATCAGACCGGACCCAACCGGATCCGACTGGACCCGGCCGGACCGAACCCAACATGACTGGACCTGCCCGGACCCGATCGGGTCTGTGATTCTGCATAAGAAAAAATCCTGAAGGTGTTTAAAACCGGACTGTCTGACTGGATTTGATTGATCACTAAAACTGAGGAAACGATGAAGATAAAACTCTGGATGTTCCATCATGTGAAAGTTTTCTGATGGAAACGAATAAAAAACGGAAAGAAAAGAAAAGAAAAGATGGAAAAGAAAGACAGACAAAGACAAAAACAAAAACAGGTAGAGGACAGGCCCCGCCCACAGGAAGCTGACCTCTCCGCAGCGGGGACTCTGGCTTTGCTCTTGATGGCCAGGTATTTGTCCCTGCAGCTGCCACACAGCAGGTAGTACGGGTTCCCGCTGCCGCACTCTCCGCCGAACCAGCCGTCCACGTAGGACCCGTTGCTACGGTAACCTTGTCGGTTGGCGCTGCGCCCGCAGCCGGGATGGCTCTTCTTCATGTGCTGGTTGAAGTTGGCCACGTTGGCCTCACACAGCTCACACACCACCACCTCGTCTCGGTCGTCGGCCTCACACACGTGCTGCGAGGGCGAAACGCAAACGTCAAGGCACGCACACACGCGCACGCACACACACTCATATGCACACACTCACTCACACCCACACACACACTCACTCACACACACACACACACTCACTCACACACACACTCACGCGCGGCCTGTCCCAGACGGAAACGGCCGCTCATGCAGAGTGGATCAATGGATGCCAGGCAGCAGCCAATCAGCAGAGAGTGTTCTGGAGGTTCGGCGTGCATGTGTGAGTTTGGGGGGGGGGAGGCAGCTCATTGGCTGGAGCAGAAAGTCACACACACCCATGTTGGCCAGTCCAGTACCTCCGGGATCCACATTCCCAGAATGTCGGTGTCGCTGGCCAGGTCCTGGCCGAACATGGCCTCCATCGTCTCCTCGTCCAGGTCCATCTCCAGCTCCTCGTCCAGGTTGAAGTCGTACAGCGCGCCCGGGTCCTGCTGCTGCGGCGCCGCCGCGTCCCGCCGGGCCTGGCTGTGGTGAGCCTGGACCGAGCGGTACAGCCCAGCTGGGGGGGAGGGGAACAAGAGGGACAGGTGATTCGCTGGGTGGCGGCGTGAGGTCATGGTGTGTTTGATGCGCTCACCGGCGCGCGCCAGCAGCGTGCGTGCGGCCAGGTCGAAGCGGTGCTTCCTGCCGGCGGCGGAGCGTCCTCTGAGGGAGGTGCAGCTGGATGCCGCTGCACTATCCTGCTCCAGACCTTCAGGGCTGCAGAATGACAGTAAGTTCAGGTCAAAGGTCAAACATCAACCTCCCTCTCTGAAAACAGCGGTACCTGTCACTGAAGCCCTCCTCTAGCTCCGAGGCGTCGGCGTTGGCCACGTCTCCCGGACAGCAGAGGTACGGGCTCCGGTCCAGGGACTTGCCCCCCGAGGACGCCGTCGCCCCCGGACAGGAGGCGGAGTCAGGGGCGTCCACGACCAACGCGCCGCTCCTGGTGTGAGGCTCATCGCGCTCGTCCTCCGTCCCGGGATGTTCGATCATCCACATGGCGAGAACCGTGATGTTCTGGGCGTCCGCTTCTCCCCGAGCGCCTGCGGTCAGAGCGGAAAGGGGTCAGCGCCGCCGTAGCGTTCTGCTAAAACACGACACTCGATGCTCTGCTGATGGAGTTCAGGCCGCGTTCAGCTGCATAGTCTTACACAAGGCAGGAAAAAGCTCCAATTTAACAGAAGATCAGCTTCATGTGTCAGAATCACCCATCTCCCAAAATTAAGGGAATTGGTTGGCTGATAAATTTCTGTACCCCTGAAAAGAAGTGTTGTAAAAAGAAATGCATACTGATCTCAGAGGACATGAGATCAGTAAAAGGTTGAGTTTGTAGAAACGTGTTTAGGACTTTAACTGACCCGTTGCTTCCAGGGCTTTGGAGATCTGGCGCAGCGTGAAGCCCATCTCCAGCAGCGGCACGGCGATGGCCGGCGGCGGCGGAGACGTGGACAGCCTGCTGCTGGGGTCCGACAGAGCTGAGGGGAGACAACATGGCCGTCATATCCTCCTCTGCGCACAGGCGGCGCCTGTCCTCGGGTCCACTCACATGTTCCGGCCCGGTTCTGAGGCCTGCAGGGCTGGGAGTCCGGCGAGGTGAGGCTCTGCCTGCGGCCCACCTCGTCTGACGGAGACGTCGGCAGGGACGACACCGGGGGCGTCTGGGCCCGGCGGGTCGGAACGAGGGTGGTGGTGGGGTAGCTGGAGAACATCTGCCTGTTTGGGACACACAGCAGGAGGTCAAAGGTCATCACACCCTGAGAGACGAGGGTTCTCCTCCCTGATGAAGGAGTGATAAAACATTGAATCTTAGTTTTCCTCTTCCTATTCACAGAGAAACAAAACCTGTTTGTTTGAAGTTTAAGCTCAGTGTTGTACCAGATCTCAGATTTTTACCTGATTTAATGTTAATCGCTGGTCAGATCATTTGTAACATTCATCTCAACACTTAAAGGGGAAGCCTAGACGTAGCCTTTTATGCCATCTTGGCACAGTCGACCCACTCTGGACCTGACGCTAACTGATGGCACCGAGTGTGGAGCAGTAACTTCCTCTTGTTCCCACCTGAGCAGACTGAGCGGCATGACGCCCGGGGACTCGGAGGCGGGCGCGGTCTCGGTGTCGGTGACGGGTGTGGTGGCGGTGGTGGTGTCCTCCAGAGAGGAGCTCATGAAGGAGGTGGTGCTGGAGGCCGAGGGGCTGGTGGTGATGGGCGTCTGAGCCAGCTGCTCGCCCTCGGCGCCCTCGCCTTCCCCTTCAGGCTCACTCCTCACCCCTGAGACATGAGACACCCAAACTGACTCAGAATCTCTGCAGGAAGCTAAAAACATCAACCGTCAGACAAAATGTGTAGAATCTGGATTATCCTGAATTTATAATGGCAAACAACAGAACAGAGGCAGGTCAAGCTCCAGTTCATCTGACCTATTTACCCAGTATTGACCCCAGCTTTCTTCTGTCTCAACCTTTTGATGAATATTTAATATGAATGAACAGATATTAAAGGAAATCTGGACACCAGCCTGGTTCTGATGAGGTTCTGCTCTCACCCGGCCTGGACTTCCCGCCACTGGGCTCATCCAGCAGCCCGTTCACCACCAGCTTGTAGATCATGGCCTGCGCTCTCTCCAGGTCCGCCAGGCCCAGCGCGCGCTTGATCGGGGAGCGCATCACGGCGCGCTTCACCATGTGGCGCATGAGGAACTGCAGCGCCGTCCGCATCTCCACCTCCTCCTGGAAGACGGGCGAGGGTGGAGCCGCGCCGCTGCCGGCGTTCAGGTCGGCGTTGTGGCCGCTCGGCGCCGCCTCTGGGACCACCTGGATGTTTGAGAGAGTCGGTGGTTAGCGCTAACAGCCCTCAGCCGCTCAGAAGCTGATGGAGTGATTTATAACAACAGAAATCACTCCATCTGGAAGACGACTGGTTGAATATCTGGAAGACCCAAACTACGACATCCTCTTCCAGAATTTGGAGAGAACATTGTTGGAAGAATATACGGTAATCAGATTTTTTTATAATGCCCAAATTACCAGTAAATTCAACTCTACTGTTCAACCGTGTTGGAGAGATTGTGGAGCATTAAATGTTAACCATACACATATTTTCTGGTCTTGTCCTAGACTTATACAGTTTTGGAACGAAATACACGAAAAGATTGTAATAATACTAGGTTATGCAATACCTAAGACCGGTCTGGTTTTATATCTTGGCCTTTTGGATAACGTTGTACTTAGTAATGATTGCTATTTGTTTAAGATTCTGTTGGTGGCAGCCAAAAAGGTAATAACTAGGAAGTGGTGCCAATCTGATCCTCCCACCACAAAGGAGTGGATACAGACTGTGAACTCAATATTTGAGATGGAGATTCTAACACACAGACTGAGAACACAAGAAGAACAATGTCAGGATAAATGGGAAAAATGGACAAACATCACATCAACGCTACTGGACTAATATTGGATATGAAAGGTTCCCTTGAATTTTTGTGATACTAAAATAAGAGTCATCTCCCAGTGTGTAATTTTTGTTTTGACTGTTCTGTCTTTTTGTCTCTTATAATTTCTAAGTTTTGTTTGACTGTCTTTTTTGTATGTAATCCAAAAATTTTAATAAAAATAAAGTTATAAAAAAATATTAAAAAAACGTTCCTAAGCTGGCTGCATGAAGCTCTGCATCACCTCCAGCGTCAAGTCGGCCTGCAGCTGCAGCAGAGACGACCAGTTCTTGGCCACTCCATTAAGGGACGTCTCAGCGAGCAGCAGCGGGACCGTCTGATGGCCCAAACCCGACTCCAGCGTCACCTGGACCACCTGGAACACCGAAAAACTCCATGAAGAAGAACAGCCTCCGCCCTGACCTGAGCGGAGCTCCAGAAAGTCCGGTGTGGTTTACCTTGACCTGCGCGGTGAAGGTTTCCCCATCGGTGCTGCCGTCAGACTCCCGGTAGCTCTCTGTGATCTCGGTGGCCTGGTCCACCCCCAGGAACCAGAAGTTGCAGTTATAGATGTTCATGACGGACCACAGGTCGCTGACCTCTACCGGAGACGCACCACCCGGCTGGGCCGGTGGCTTCGGCGTCATGCCGGCCGTTATCGTCATCACCGTGTTGAGGATGACCGGAGAGATCTGAGCAGAGCATGAGGCAACACTGAGCTGGATGACAGTTCAGCACTTCCTGTTTCGCAGTTAGCACAACACAAATGAGTCAGTTGGATCAGCTCAGACAGACTTGGACTAGACCACTGCAACAGCTTGACTCTTCCCTGCTATCAGGTTGCATTCACTTCTTGTGATTCTTTATGAAGAATCACACCAAGTGACCCTATCAGGAATACAAATCTTTGACTTTTGGTCAAAATGTCTGATTAGATTAAAAAACATAAAAAAATCTGTTAAATGAATTTTAATGTTTCAATGAAATCAGTGAGTAAGCCGGTCCTGACTGGACGTCCTGTCCATGAGATCCATCAGTTCAACTGGGACTTTACCTGTTCCAGGTTTCTTACAGAATGTTCAAATGATGGTTCTGAATAGAAAAATTAGGTCATTAAGGTTCTAGAGAACTGATCTACACAAAGAGGTAATTCATCCATTTGACTCCAGTGTTTTGTACCTGTGGCACATCTAAAACCTGCAGGACACCTGGAGGACTGGGGTCTAGACTGGTCCAGATGTTCTGATGACTTTTTTTCCACACACAAGTTATATTTTTGTCTGATGGGAAGAGTGATGCTGTGGGCTCCCCAGAGAGGGAGTGCATCGCCATAGCAACTAGTGATCCAGTAGCGTCACTCAACGTTTCTTTAAAAATGTACAGCTTCCTACTAGAGAATAAACTGAAATAAAATAAATATTACATCAGCAGAGACGTTTTCAGCTGAACTACATGAACCCACCTTAACAATGACTTCCTCCACCGTCACCAAGCCGCTGGCTGGCCGGGTCCGACTGGTTCTGGTTTCCAGTGTGACAGAGCAGGGCTGCAGCACCTGGTACAACGAGTCACATCTGGATCAGAGGACGCGACTCCGCACTGGTTCTGATTCTGCAGATCAGGACTTACGGTGGTCACGGCTCTGTTCTCCTTGCTCTGAATGAAGGGGCCGGCCAGAACCTTCAGCTCCCTCAGGTTGGCCCTCATGCTCCGCGATCCGTCCGCCTCCACCAGCAGGTTGAAGTCGCCCTGAAACGAGGCGACGAGCGCCGGCGCGTCCGACTTCATCAGGTTGGCCACAAACACCACCTCCGGGTCCACCACGACCGCCCGCAGCCGGGTCGTCAGCACCGCGGCTGCAGAGACAGCACAGGGTCAGAAGGAGCCCCGACTCACTGAACTCGGCCTGAGAACCCTAAGGGGCCAGGGCCCGGAGGTCTGGGGGCCCAGAAGCCTGGGGGCCCTGAACAGCCAGGTTCATCAGCCCAGAGGCCTGAACCTGGCTGTTCAGGTTCAGGCCTCCTGGCTGATAAACCTGTTCAAAAGCAGCCGATGAACAGGTTCACCGGCTGTTTTTCTCTACTGGTTTGTGACGACGGGAGTTTCCTCTCATTATAACTGACTCAACCTAAGGCAGGCCTACCAGGTCCTATCGGGTCCTACCAGGTTTGGTTTGGCTCCGTGGTTCTGCGATCTGCTTCAGTGGCAGCTTGTTGCTCGGGGCAGCAGGGACAACTGCAGCCGGACTCGGAGGCAGAGCCTGCAGGAAGAAATCTGCGACTGCCATGAGGAACTCCACGCTGGCACACAGATAGAGCTTCTGCAGGACGGCCACCAGTTCTCGTTCTACTGGACCCTGGCGGAGCGTCACGTCCACCATGGCCTGGGAGACGTCCTCGTCCCTCTGTCCCACCATCCTGCAGGGAGACAGACCAGCAACAATGAGGTCCAGCTAAACATTTTTATTTCAGCCTCAAACTGTAACGTTGCTCCACTAAGTTCAGTTTTATGTTCTTCATTGTGGATTTTGATTATATAGTCCAATTTGACTTCAAATATTAATGAGTGTCAGAATAAAAGTCAAAGCTTTTCTATTCAAGAAGGATCTGAGTTGGCAGCAAACCGATTTTAACAAGCATCTAAGAGTATAAATATCATGTATTGTACACTACACTGAGTGTTCAGGACTAGTATCTATACTCTTATATTCTTATCTATACTTTTATCTATTATTTTGTCTGCTGTGTACAATGTCTTGTTTATGTCTGAAGCTGCTGGGACCTTGAATTTTCCCATGAGGAGCAATAAAGTATCTATCTATCTATCTATCCATCTATCCATCTATCTATCTATCTAGTGTTAGACCTGAAACTTCTGGTAGTTCTACATGAGGTTCAGTGACAGATAAGATGGACCTTCCAGAACCCAAGAATGCAGCCAAACTGTGGTTACTTTGCACATTTAAGAAGAGCTGCAAAAAGGCGTCAAAAAACAACAGCAAAGTGCAAAAGCAACCATTTCTGCTATATTTGAAGACTGCTGGAACAGATATGACTCTAGATGAGATTAAACGCCCAAACAGCCGGAGCCTGCCGGGGCAGATCAGCGTTTGGACTGAAGACTGACGGAAAGGACGGAGCTGGAGGTGGATCTGAGAGTCGATCAAAAGTAAAAGTGATCCCAGAATAGATCCTGAAGACTTCCACTAGTAGAGGGTGATTCTCCAGACATTGGACCCGAACCAGTCCAGAGCAGAACCTCCAGTGGAGAGATGCAGACACAGAGTCCAGCCAGGTCCAATTCAACCGACACTCCAGAACAAGTGGCCAATCCAAGATGGATAAAGTTTTTGAGGTAGAAAGGACTGCCACAGCACAAACACCACCTTTAAATGGATCTAAACCGCTAAAGGACGGACGAGTCCAGCTTGGGGTCGAGTTCGGGTCGAAGCAACTCCTGAACCGAGTCTGATGGTGAAAATGCTCCACATGTCTCTAGAACTTTCCATGGACTAACCAGGTTTGGACTGACTGACGTCTTCCCGACTCAATCTGGTTAAAAACAGCAGAACTCTACCAGCGTCTTCCCAGAGGACCGGACCGAAGCTCAGAGTCCAGACCGGCTTCAAACGGCCCAAAGTTTGATTTAGACAACCTCCTTCTGTCTTTATAGAGAAAATCGTTTCTAGACTCCTAAAGATGAAGCCAACAGAAACAACGGGCCAACACCGAGTCAGTAGACGCTGCTGCCTGGTGAATCGGACCTGAAGCTTAAAAACATGTCAAGCTGTTATGCTGAGGTCCAGCAGAACCGACAGAACCTCGGTGCTGAAAAAACACGACTTTCCTCCCGTTCTGTTTGGGGCGGAGAAAAAACTTACAGAACCTCCGAGGGAAAAAGCAGTGATGACATTTTCAAATGGGTCAGTCCAAGACCAGGTCAGCAGAGGGTCTGGACCTCTGGTGACCCGGTTCTGTCTGAGGTCTCATTTGTTCAGACAGTCATGTGATTGTTACCGTGACGTGACCCGGTTCAGTCCAGCCCGGAGGTCGTCCAGAGTGCACGCCGTCAGAACCGTGTTCACCTCCATGCTGCCGTTGGACTGGACCCGTCCCGAAGCGGTCATCAGATGCAGAACCAGCTGGCCAAGTCTGAGGTTCTCCTGATGGCCGAGGCCCGCGGGCTGCTGGGAACAGGTACAACAGTGAGACCAGCCAGACTGGAACAAGCTGGACCGGATCCAGCCTTACTCACCTGTTTCGGGTCATCGTGGTACAGAACCAGACCCAGAGACTGGACGTTGAAGGAAAACTTCAGCGTCTCCACGGCTTCATCCTCGTCTTGCTCTCCTCTCCCAGCTGGCTCACCTGGGCAAGTAGAACACAGGTGACTTTTAACCCCACATGCGACCCACACTGGCCCGGTTCAGGTTCGCTTGCGGTTGTCCAACCTGCAGGGGGCGCCGCGGCCGCTGGAACCTGCAGATGGACCTCCTTTGGGGCGGAGCCGCCATCCGGACCGCCGGCTTCTGCCAGGTTCTCTGTCAGGATCTGCAGTGTGACCCTGAGGTCGTCCTGGCTGAGCTCCAGCTGCACACACAGATACCGGGTCAGAACCAGGAACAGAACCCCGGCCTCTTCTCACCTGCAGAGCTAGCCTGGAGCAGTTAGCCTGCTAGCCTTCAGGAGAGGGTGGGGGGGGAACCAGAACGGACAGAACCAGACCCACATATCAGCAGAAAAACCTGATGCTGTGAAACATGGTGGTGGAGGAGTGATGATGCGGGTCTGTCTTGGAGGCAACCCTGAACTCAGCTCTGACCTCTGACCTCGAGCTTGTCCCCATACCTCTGTGGGCTTCAGGTCTCCGTCCAGCTCCACGGCGGCCATCTTGTGGTACCAGGACGCCGCCAGGTTCCTCCTGATGCTGAGCTGTAGGTTCACCGGCCTCAGCAGCTCGACGCTCGGCTTCTCGGACCCGGAATCCAACCAGGTTCTAGAGGACAGCGGGACAACGCAGGTCAGGCGCTTTCCACTGGCAAGTCGAGCTCTTTAGGCCTCTCGCAGGCGGAGACCCAGTCCCGTCGGACTCGGGTCGGCTCACCTGGACAGGTGCAGCTCAGACAGCTGCACAGCCATGTTATCGACGACAGCAGGCAGGGGGCGCTCTCCGGTCGGCAGCACAGAGAAACTGTTCCCCACCGTAATGAGACCCAGGTCCATCACAAGTGCATTATGGGAAGTGGAGGACTGGGGGATGATGATGAGGGGAGCCTTCACCCGGACATCCAAGGACAGACGGAACGTCCTCTGGGCCAAGACGCTGGACGCAGCTTTCTCTGCAGCCTGTGCCGTCGCCGAACTCAGAGCCTCTTTTGCTGCCTGGAAGTTGTTGCTGAAGTTCTGAGGAAAAAAAGACAAAAAGCTTAGAAAATGAAGCTATGTGGTCTAAGAGAAAACAGGAGGACGTCCTTCTGTCCTCCAGACTCACCAGCAGAGACATGATGAACCTGTGCAGGTAGACCACCTGGATGCACCCCACCCTCAGCTTCACCTGGCCGTCCGTCTTAGAGGTGTCGGCGTAGCCGGCGCCCTCTGTGGCGTTGGGAGTCAGACTCATGCTGAAGCTGAACACCTCGTCTCCCACGATGGAGACGGCCTACAGGACAGGGAGGACCACAGAGACATCAGGGGACATCAGCGGATGCCTGGAGGCAGCTCTGCTGTAACCAAAATGGTTGTTTCATTCCCTGCAACTTGAGGCGACCCGCTCTCACCTCCTTGTGGACGGACCTAGGATCTACGTCCAGGATGACGACGTCCCGCAGCCGGGCCGATATCTGGGTCTGATCGCCTCGCCTCAGCAGCGAGCTGTCCAACCCTGAGGACAAAATCACAGGTCAGAGGACGTGCCTGACGCAGCTGTAGCGTCAGGCTAACAGTCCTCACCTGTGATTCTGATGTCAGCCATGTTGGAGGTCTGGTCACACACCAGGATGTTGAAGGCTCCCAGCGTCATCGTCGCCTTCAGGTCCACCACCTCCGGGTCTCCAGGCGAGACCGGGACACCTGTGGGACACGTCGCGGCCTCGGATTAGCTTTGAACGTGCCGCGGGTTCAGCTCAGGCTGCATGGACAGATACTGACCGGACCTGGAAGTCGCCATCTTGTCTTCCGCCTTCAGCCGGACGTCCTTCTCTGCAGGCAGCACGTTGCTGGACGACGACAGAGACATGGACAGGAAGTTGGCGGCAGACAGGAGAGCCTGGGTGTGGAGCAGGACGTCCAGAGACGAGAACATCACCTGAGGACACACCAAGACAAACCCTGAAGTCCTCAGGAGAGACTGAAGAACTCAGAGCAGAAGACCTGAAGATCTAAGGAACACTGTAAAGCATTGATCCAGAAGGAAGACTGAAGTCAAGATTTCTGAGATTTTAAATTGATGGACAGACGGACGGATGGCTGGACAGACTATCTGTCCAGCAAGACTTGGTCTAAAGTTCATTAAATCCCACACTTGGAGGGACCCTGAACGTCTCGTCAGCAGAGGTCGGACTTACCTGGATCATTTGTTCCGTGTTCTTGTAGACCGAACAGAACTCTGGTCCGGTGCGGTCTGCCTGCGGATACATGGAGCAGAGAGACTCAGACCAGAACCAGAACAGAATCAGAACCAGCCCATCAGGATCGTCGGGTTCTTC
This sequence comes from Brachyrhaphis roseni, assembly GCA_903066815.1. NCBI lineage: Eukaryota > Metazoa > Chordata > Actinopteri > Cyprinodontiformes > Poeciliidae > Brachyrhaphis > Brachyrhaphis roseni. The sequence continues at coordinate 23,629 of CAEFZY010044473.1, forward strand.
TACCTGGCAGAACTCCACCTTGAGCAGCTTGGCGCCGGACTCAGCTGAAGAGCTGATGAGACACAGCGGGTCGCCGCCGGCGTCTGGAACCAGGGGGAACAACAGAAACCTGAACCATGACTGGATGCTAGTGGGAAGGTACCAGTAGAACCCAGGGACCAGTCCCAGTCTGACCTTTGAACTCTAGGCTCTTCATGGAAACCTGTCTAATGTAGGTGGTGGCGCACAGGTCGAACCTGCGGACCTTGGTGTGGATTCCCAGCTGGTCGAGTTGAAACACCAGGAATGGCGCCTCCTGCTGGTCAAGGCGCTTCTTGAGGGACAGCAACACCTGCAACAAGAAGCAGAACGGTGGAGCAACGACCAGGAGCAGGTGACCTCTGACCTGGTCAATTCTTCACCTCTTTGACTTCAAAGTCGACCAGAACTTTGACGACGTCGTCTGCAGCCGGTCCTTCACTGGCGGAGGCCGTCTGACCATCAGACCGTTGCGGCTCCACCTCTGGCTGCCCGCTAAGGTCCACCTTCCCTGTGGAGTTAGTAAACTCAGGTTTAGGTCTTTAAGTAATCTTAACTAATCTGAAGCTTGAGACTGAACCAGTTCCTCCAGGATGATTCCTCTGGTTCCCCTAAACTGAAAATCAGGCAATTTCAACATGTTGGACTGTCTTGGCCCGACTATCGCAACATGAGGGGTTTTCCGCAACTCAGAGCGAGATCACAGCCTGTTGAATGCGACAGGTAGCCAATTAGAAAGCTTGGTGACGTAAGAACGGAGGGGAATAAACATGCAGAATTGTTATTCTGCATTTTTATTGCCAGAAAAGGGTAGAGTGCCTTATCCGGGTCGAGGGGGGTGTCCTGCCCCAAGTGGAGGAGTTCAAGTATCTCAGGATCTTGTTCATGAATGAGGGAAGAAGGGAGATTGACAGGCGGATTGGCGCAGCGTCTGCCGTGAAGCGGGCGCTGTACCGGTCCGTCGTGGTGAAGAGAGAGCTGAGCCAGA
>CAEFZY010044484.1:0-66857 GCA_903066815.1 Brachyrhaphis roseni
GTGAAGTTTGATTTAAAAAAACGATTTTCGTTATAGGTTTACCTTGACAGAGAGAGAGAGAGAGAGAGAGAGAGAGAGAATATCACAGTTCATGCAGTTTCAGCAGACCCATAAAACACCACAAAAAAAAGGTATTACAATAATGAAGCCCACACAATTCCCACAACCAATGAGAAGAAGGTGCTGATTTGCTCCAGCCAATCCCAGGCGGAAGGAGGGCTGAATTATTTAAAAGTCCGAGTCAAGTTGCAGTAACATGTAGCTCCTCGTTTCATATTGTGAACAGCAACTTTGACGACCGCACCCCCAATGGCAGCTTAAGACAAACAAATCGGGGCTCCAGGTGACTGAAACAGTTCAAGGAATTTAACCAGGGCACATCGTGTGTAAAAGGCGCAGCGGAACTCTTGCTGCGGGGTCCCTTCTCTTTTTCATTTCTAACACAGTCTTGGATTTTCACCTGTGCTGGACTAATTGCATTATGTTAAAAATGACAGACGAGCACGAAAAGTCTCTCAACGACCAGCCGTGCAGTCCATCAGGGACAAACAGCTCCATGTCTCAGGACGAGTCCGACTCCGACGCGCCGTCCTCGCCAACGGGCTCCGACGGTCACGGATCCCTGCTCAGCGGTTTGGGAAAGAAGCTGGACTCCGAGGACGATGAGCGCTTCCCAGCCTGCATACGGGACGCGGTCTCGCAGGTCCTTAAGGGATACGACTGGTCCCTGGTCCCGATGCCAGTGCGAGGGAACGGGTCTCTGAAGAACAAACCGCACGTCAAGAGACCCATGAATGCGTTCATGGTGTGGGCACAGGCGGCCCGCAGGAAGCTGGCGGATCAGTACCCACATCTGCACAATGCTGAGCTGAGCAAGACACTGGGAAAACTCTGGCGGTAAGAAACATTTAATTACTAGATTATATGTATGCAGTAAAAGAAAATGTAACCCAGCTTTGAATAAGATAATCACCAAAGCAGTAACTGATAACATAGCTGCAAATATGAATTCACTTACAAAGAAAATGTAAGAGTCTGGGGAGATAAAATTTGGAAAATTATTAAAAGAAAACTATGGTTATGACAGCAAATACTCAAAACAAACTTTTAAATTCAAATGTAGCTTTCTCAATCTTTTTCTGTGGTTTGCACATGAAATTTAAAAACATTTTTTTTCTTCAATACTTTTCATATCAGCCTGCTTTCTGAAAGTGAGAAGAGGCCCTTCGTAGATGAAGCAGAGCGACTGCGGGTTCAGCACAAGAAAGATCATCCAGACTATAAGTACCAGCCACGGCGACGGAAAAATGTGAAACCGGGGCAGAGCGACTCAGATTCAGGGGCAGAGTTGGCACATCACATGTACAAAGCTGAGCCAGGGATGGGGGGGCTGGCAGGAATGCCTGATGGACACCACCACCCTGAACATGCAGGTATGTCAACCAAGACTGCAGACAGGGCCCTGTTTTAGGAGTCATTATTAGTTTTGTGTTTTAAGTGATTTTAACATTTTATTCTGACATTTCTCTTCAGGGCAGCCTCATGGACCACCTACACCACCCACCACCCCTAAAACAGACCTCCACCACGGAGTTAAGCAGGACCTGAAGCATGAAGGCCGCCGCCTTGCTGACAGCAGCAGGCAGAATATTGACTTCAGCAATGTGGACATCAACGAGCTGAGCACTGATGTCATCAGCAACATGGAGACCTTTGATGTTCATGAGTTTGACCAGTACCTCCCGTTGAATGGCCCCGCGTCGGGCTCCGCTGCCTTATCCTCAGATCACAGCCATGGGCCCGTTCCAGTCCCCGGCAGCTCCTACGCTTCCTCGTATGGCAATGGTGTTTCATCCTGGAGCCGAAAGTGCGGCATGTCCTCCACTTCTCCCCCCGCCGGCGAGGTCGGCCAGCACCGCCTCCACATAAAAACAGAGCAGCTGAGCCCTAGCCACTACAGTGAGCACTCCCATGGGTCGCCGTCGCACTCTGATTACAGCTCCTACAGCAGCCAAGCCTGCGTCACCTCGGCCACTTCGGCCGCCTCGGGTGCTGCGTCTTTCTCCAGCTCCCAGTGTGACTATACTGACCTGCAGAGCTCTAACTATTACAGTCCTTACTCTGGCTACCCCTCCAGCCTCTATCAGTACCCCTATTTCCACTCATCTAGGCGGCCCTACAGCAGCCCGATCCTGAATAGTCTATCCATGGCTCCGGCCCACAGCCCCACTGCCCCCAGTTGGGACCAGCCCGTCTACACCACTCTGTCTCGACCTTAAAGGGGACCAGAAACAGTCTGTTTGCACCAGAGACTCATTCAGTTTGATGCACTACTAATGAAGGACATAAGGCAAAGGCGAAGAGCTGTATGAAGGGGCTTGTAGGGCCACCTGTGACCGTGTGAACGTGAAACAAACAAAAGAAAAAGTGCCTGCTGATTTTATACAAAGTTCTATTGTTGAGATGAAAAAAAAAAGTAAACACACACACTTGTACAGAGTTTTTACACAAAGAGAACTTGCGTGTGTCATTAGAGAGCCAAACTCCTCCGTGAGGACACGTTACTTAAACTGACATCTTGTACATCCCTGTCCTTTTTCAGTTTTAAGTTGCAAAAGTGCACCGTTAAGGTGAAGGTGCAGATCGGCTGCAGAATTCTGCAGGAATCAAAAAGTTTGGCTAACAGTGCACACAGGACCAGATATGTTGAAGCTGCAGTAAAATTTACATGAATGGCTGAAGCTACATATCGCAGCACACTATTTGCATCAGTGATTCAGCCTAAAAGGAAAAAAAAGGCTCATCGATATTTTGTGTCATTTTTGCATAAAAAGTCTTATATGTATTTATGTTTATGCATTATTGGATTTTTGTTTTTGAATAGGTAAACACATGCTACATGTGGGTTGTTATTTTTTGTTATTTAGAGTACAGTTTTACTGACTTAATGAAAAGGAGGTAAATGAAGTAAAGCACCGTGCATTTGATATTCCGTTGAATTTCCAGAAGGATCTCCATTCCGAGTTTGGGAGCAAACAGACAGGACCAACAGACTCTGGCGCAAGACTCAGAACAGGTGTCTGAAATCTACGCTTGGCAAATCGCGATTAGTCATGTTGTGGGCTTAAAGGAAATGGGGTAAAACAACACCACACGCTGAGTGACACGTCAGCTGGACCTCCTGTACATGTCCATGGGCAACGCGAGAATATGTGAGCAAACATGCATCCGCGTGTTGGGAGAGATAATGTGCAGATGAATGTGTGAGTCCATTTTCTTAGGGGACTGAATACATATCCCATGACATAATCATAATACACACCAAATGATACAGAAAACATCTTTTCTTTTCTTTTTTTTTACTTTACTGAAAGTGATGTTAAGCGTGACTGTTTTTAAAATATTTATTTCATAAACCATTGAAAGCCGACTCACTGCTGCATAAAAATGTGTTTGTGCCTTCTAATGCTAATTGTCAGTATTTTGGAATTAAATTGAATTTTTAACTAACAAACCATCCACTCAAGAGACTCGCTTTTAATTTCTGTCCTTAATTTGATATAATTCCCTAAAGCATCAGTTTGCAGAATTAAAATAGAGAACTGCATTTTTTTGTATATCATTTTGGTGTATGATTTTGAAAAAAAAAAAAAATGGCTGTGAAGATGATTGTTCTATTAACTAGTTTCACACACACACACACACACACACCTACACATCTAACCCTTCCGCTGGCCGTTTTTTCCAAAAAATAAATAATACTTTTTCTCGATGTTTGTTTTCGATCCTCTTCTTTCCATCTACAACTCATCTTATTCCGTTTTGTACTTTTTTGTGCTCAAATACATTTGGAAGCGATTGTGAAAATTATAATAAAAGAAGAAATAATTTAATTGTGGGTTTCCCTTTGTGCTGGTGGGTTCATATTCATCTCCATGTATAACTTTGAAATTAGTGAGACTTCACACAAAACGGATTTATTAAAAAGATTTGCTGGTGTTTTTTTTCTCAGGAAATTTAGAAACAAAAGCAAGAATCCTGTGAACAACTTTCATCATTTTTCGCTCTTTTCTCTTAATCTTTAGATATCTTATTGTTTGCATTCTGCAAAAGCATAGCAACATATCTATCAAAGTTGTCAACTTCAGATTTATTCATTAAACAGCCAGCATAAAAGGAATGAGAAGATATCCTGTCTCCTTTGGTCCAGACTTGGCTCTGCCCTGGCATGCCAAGCCACCATCCCTAACCAGTCCAAGGCCGATGCCAAGTGCCAGGGCCGCGCTGCTGAATTTTAATGATCCATTATGCTGTGGATGGGGCACTATTGTGTCCCTTTATCCGGAGAGCTAGAAAGGAATTAATTGGACAGAAAATGGAAGGGCAAGGGGAACTGACAAGCCATTAGGAGGGTCCTGAATGGATGATTAGATGCACTAAGAGGAGAATCCCCCCACCCCCTCTCCTCATATTGCAGCACTCCACAAACAAACAACAAAAAACCCCCCCAAAAAAACAACAACAATAAGAACAACCGCAATGACCACCGGACTAAATAGCTGAAATAATATCAGCGCACATAATCTGAAGATAATAAAAGAAGATAATACCACAGCAGATGGGATGTGGGTGGCTCAAGAACGACTTGTTGTTTTTCTTCCCTCAAACTCTTTTTTTTTTTTCACAAGTGTTTGCCAAATACTTTCAGGAGGAACTCTTGAGAAAGAAGAGGAGTGAATAAAAGTGAGGCAAAAAGGCTCTTCAGGGTGCTTGGGTCCTGTTTCCTTGGAACAGATCCACAGTTTCTGATTGAGACTCTTGAAAGCCCAAATGTAAATAGGTAGGAATGAACTGCACTGGAGAGCTTTACTGTGAGATAAACTACCCCAGTCAGTTGAACAAATGGCTGCACATTCTATGAATTAAACAAATCTTTTTGTCTCAGTTCTATTTCAAGCTTGTGGTGTGAAATCACTCACATAAAACATTGCAGAAAAATTACAACATGAATTTTATATGAATATGAATTTTATTTAATTACATTTTTTAATATCTTATTTTATTTTTTACATTTTGTGTAGTTGAGACTCTGCAACATTCCAGCTGTCAAATAAAGATGATGGGAAAGAAGGGGCGTCACTGGAAGTCGAGTTGTGGTCTTTTGCCCTCTAAAACATGATGGAGCGGCAGGGTGGACCCAGTTAAGCTGCTGCTTTCAGCCCTCTGACCACGTAAGCATTGTCAGGATGGGGACAGCAAACCTGGTAATAGTCTCATCCCTCCTAATGAGCCTGACTGACTCAGGGCATGTTTTGGAGAAAAGGGAGGGATCTGGGAACTGTGAAAACCCCAAGAATGTGAAGCTGATTTGCAAGGGAAATGAAGTGGACATAAAGCACAGTTATGGCCCGCTGCTGAAGCTACATGGCCTTATTCCTCTCGACAAAAACAAAAAAGGAGTTTCCTGAATGTTCGCCTAGACTTCTCTTGGCCAGTTTCTCGTTGTCTCGTTTGTGTGACAATAAAAGAAAAACAAAGCTGTTTGGCGGGTACGGATGTATCTTAATAGTGCTTGCACAGCACAGCTCCCTGCAAAAGTATTCATTCCCGCAGAAATCTTTCAGATTTGGTGATATTACAGAATTTGACATGCATTTTAATGTGACAGACATTAAACCACATTCAGACAAAGATGAACATAATTAAGAAAATGTTGGAAAATTATACGGAGCACCTGACGTTAAAAAGTCAATACATTGCAGAAACACCTTTCATTGCAATTACGGTTATTTGTCTTTTGTGGTAGAAGTATACAATCTATGCAAATATAGAAACAGAACGTTTTACTCATTTTTTCTGTAAAAAAAAAAAAAATTCAAACTTGTTCATATCTGATAGATTTTGACTAAGCCAATCTAATACAAGAGTATTCCAAACTGTTCCATAGTAGTTTTACTTGTTCATTTCAAGCTGTTGTTCTGCTGAGATCTGGACTTCCAGCGCAGTCACAGGTAGATTTTCCTCCAGAATTACCAGCACAAAATGATCCAGCCATTATTTTTTCAGGGCAACGAGCAATGTTAGTTGTCTGCCACACGTTCATGTTTGCATAACATTTTTGTCAAATCTCTCCATAACTATGGACTACTTTCTGTTGGTTTATCACATACAATTACAATGAAATACATCGAAGTTCAAGGTTGTAACATGGCTACATGTGTAGGTTTGAAGTATGAGTACTCTGCAAAACATTGTGTGTGTCCACTATAATTTATGGCGGTAATCAGACGTTGGTATATATTTCATTCCAGGTGATTTTACTTTTAAATTTGCAACTGCTGCTTATTTGCAGCAGAAATCCCCCTGACCCTTCTGTTTCCAAAAACATCTCGCTTTACATGCAAAGTAAACACGTAGTACAAAATTTCAGCAGCTCCACCCAAGCGAACAACTTCCTCAAAGTTATTTCTCGTCTCTCTGTTCCACTCATAAAACGTAGGATTTCTAAAATGGTGTCTCCAAAATAATACATATATGACCAGGTCAAGCAAAACATAGTGATACAGACCAAAATCTGAATTAATACCGGTTCTCTACTTGAAATGAATGTTGCAAAAAAAGAAATGCTTTGTTTTTTAGTACATCTGGTGCAACTAATGCCAAAATTATATTGTCTCATATTTCTTGAAAGTTGGCATTTGTTGGCGCTTTAAGGATTTATGCATTTATTTGCAAATCAGGAATGATTAAGAACGGCAACATTTTAAAACTCTCAGCATCACACTTCAAAATCCTAATCTTTAACCAGGTTTAAAAGAAAAACAACCACCCTAAAAGTGCTATTTATGTTGTTTAATGAATAAGAAATAAAAGCTTGATCAGTAAGCACTTACAAACATTTCTCAATCTGTTTGCACCTATTGCATGCCAGATGGGAGGAATTGCACAAAATAAGAAAATGTTAAGATACTTCTTTGTTTTAAGTTTTTAGTGATGGAAAAACTTAATCGTATTATAGATTTCATAGACTCTCTTAGTGAGAGGGTAAAGGCCTTAAGCACAATTTCAGTCAGGAACTTACTCCCAGATAAGCTCATCACAATTATTATAGACGTGTTAGAAATTCAGGAATGATAGGTTTAGCACAAAAGAAAACCTATTACTCACTGATCTACATACTTGTAGTAATGGTATGAAAGACATACAGACAAAAAGAACCCAGCATACATAAGTGACTTAAAATAAGTTTCAAATTCTGAAAGTTTCAGATTGACAGTTAAATCTGTTGTAGCTGCTGATGCGTTGGTGAGACCATCTTGAGTAAAACCAAATGCTCTTTCTTTTTGCCAGTTGCCTGAGGTCAGCTCTACACATACTGACATTAACAGCTATGCCTTTGATGACTGTCACACATTCTAATTGCTGTAAAAATATAACAACCATGAAACATAACTCAAATAAATAAACACTACAATTGGTCTTTAAGTGGCTTAAAGACTTGTAAATTATTACAAGAGATTTTCCTCAGCACAGGTGCAGTGTTCTTAAAATTATTAGGAGAAAGTTGATAAAAAACAACACTTTGACATCTGGTCATTTTCAGCTCCCTGAACAGTTGTCCACAGTCTTTCACTTTGTTTTTTTATTCGTTCTCTCCTTTTCACTTTTCTTGGCACGTCTTGATCGTGAATGGGGTGGCAGCATAGCTGCTCATCTTATTTCCACAGCTTTAAGACTTGTTGATTAGTAACCGAGACTGTGTTTTCGTTGTCACAGCTTTTTTGCTTTTGTTGAACTGTGGCAGCATTCCATGATCGTGTACTTTGTGCATCTTTATTTAAAGCGAGTTGATCTAATCCATTTTCAACTCGTTTCTCTCCCAATTTAAAGCAGTTTAGGACATTTTAGTTTATTGGAAGATAACTTTGCTTGTTTTGAAATACTATTTTGTAACAGGATAACACCAAACATTCTGTAAGGCTGTTCTGTTGCAGCAGTCCAACGTGTGGAGCCTGTGGAGTTAATAAAAGGTCCATTTGAATTTCTAATATACCGCCAACTAATCTCTAAAAAGGAGTGTTTTTTAATCTAATGTGAATCAACTAAGAAGTTCTTTATTCTTATTCTTTATTCATTATTGCAAACAAAAAACATTAATTTTAAGCACTTCAATTCACAAATTTGTTGTTACACTTTTCCTTTTCACTTAATTTTAGTTTATCTTTTTTTTTTCATTTATTAAACTTCTGATATTTGACTGTTGAATTGTTTATATTATTTGACATTTGTTTTGCTGGAAAAAAAAGAGTTTACTACCTGCTACCTGGTGGAACTCAGAGTACACTGAAATATTATTGGAAGATGGTGAGTTGATCCTTATTAAATATGTATATTTATAAAAGGAGAGAGAGAGAGAGAGAGGGAAAGAGAGAGATTAAGAGAGGGAAAGAGACATGTTTCAATTAAATGATCAGATTTAATCTCCACAAACTACTTTATTTCCTCATGTTCAAATCTTGAGTTTTACATATTTCTCATTCAAGACAGGAAATGTGAAAAATATTGATGAATAAAACTGGTAAAAATATATTTCAAAGGGCTCAGCTTCCATTTTTTTCAGCAGCTTGTTTCCAGACTCGCTTAATAATTGTGATGAAAAAGTTACAATTTTGATTCTTAATACAAAACAATACAAGTGAGCACTTGATGCCGACCAACACACAGTGAGCGATTCAAAGCAGTTATGTCAAGTATGGAATCTCTCTGCTCTCTCTATGCAATTAAGGGCAATGAATTAGCATATTATTATTTCCCCCTACACACACTCACATTGTTGTCCTGCCCCACAGTCCTAACACTCACACACTCCCATCTTACCAATGATAAAGAGACAGAGAGAGAAAGAGGCAGCAGCCTGTGGAGTCCTGCAAAATCCTGGAATTTCAAGTGTGGGAGGCACATTTGCTTCAAAATTTTCATGCGCAAAGATTTCAGAGACAAAGCCAGGAAAAGGCGAAGTGTGACGCAAAAAGACATCCACAATTGTAAAGAGGAAAAAGAAAAAAGACAGAACCGAAACTAATAGAAGATTGGAAAGACTCAGGTAGTAAGTGAAGAAAATGTTAAGATTTTTTTCCTTTTTCTTTCTTTCTTCCTTTCTTTCTTTCTTTCTTTCTTTCTTTTTTTGCAGAGCTTGGCAGAAAGTGCAGCAGGGACAGCAGGCCCAGAGTTTTAAAATGTTGCTCAGTGCTGGCAGAGCCATGTGTGAGTGCACTCTGTGGGAGCACCAAATCTTGTTGCCCAGCACAACATGGTGATTTAGACACAACAGCAGAGACCATCAAAACCCATTTACCCTCCTAGAGCACAAAAACCCCCACGAGATAGTCGTTTTCTCAAGGCCTTCCATGAGGAATGCATTTTAAATCCGAGTCTGGGATGCTCCATTTTTTTTCTGCCTTAACAGTCATTCTAAAACTAGAAAGTACACCGCAACATATTAGGTGACCATTGCAATATTTATCTAATATGCACATGATCAGCAACACATGGTCATCCTCTCACACTTGATAGCGTTTGTGGTATGACAAAGAGCAGAGGAAGAGGAAAAAATAAGGAAGAGTTTGTTCTCCCATGCGGTTTTGGCCCGTTCTGAGGGGGCTTGGAGCCCGGCCAGTCTGTCCTGGGGTTAGTCTTTGATATGGATGGGATTCATTATGTAACTAAATCTATTGTCAGGGAGAAAAAACAATATGGGGCCAGAAGGTAGGTGTGCTGTGAGAGGACCTGAAAAAGCAACTGAGTGAAAGGGCTTTTACACCACCTTCTTTACAGCTTATCGCAGTCTCGACTGGAGGAGCAACAGTTCACATTTTGGCTTTAAAGCAGCATTATTTACTCCCTAACAGGTTTCTCTCTTTGGAGATATGATGAAAACTCTCTCCTGAATTCATTCACTTATTTTCCACACATCTGCAAAGAATAAGTGCAGAACCTGATGTGAATTATGAAGACTATGATCATCTTCTGAGTGCTACAAATGCATAGCGTCAAGGATCCAAGAATATGCTGCTTTCTTCATATTCAGATTCAATGAAGCTGAGGATCTGGGAGTTTCTGAATATTTTCTGAATATATTTAGTAAATATTTGAGCATTTTCTGAATATAAGTGTAAAGTGCCTTGCAAAAGTACATTTTCTAACTTTACACTTGCAAACTTCATTTTATGTACTTTTATTAGGATTTTATGATCAGCAAAAAGTACCACAAAATTGGTGGTAGACCATATAAGATTTTTTTTTTCTTCTTCAGACTACAGTACTTCTTTTCATTCAGAACTTTTATGTTAACATGTGACATGTTCATCTTAATCTGTAAACTTAATTAAATGCTACCACCACCATGTTTTACATTGAGAAATGTGTGTGATCAGAGTGACGTGGAGTGTCAGTTTACGTGAACAGATGGCATTTTGCACATAGGTAAAAAAGTTCAATTATGGTCTCGACAGACTTTTTTCTAAAAGTTTTCTATGTTCCCTACATCATTTGCACCAAACTACAACATAAAGTTCTTGTGACTTTCAACAATCACTTTCTTCCTGCCATACTTCTATGAACACAAGATTTGTGGAGTACATAACTAATAGTTGTCTGAGCAACAGATTCTTCCACCTGAGCTGTGGGTGTTTGTGGCTCCTCCAAAGTTACAATGTACCTCTTGGCAGCTTATGTAATCTAATCAATCCATTTCTGACAAGGCCTTCCATCCTAGGCAGACCTCCATGTCCTATAAGGTCCAGATTTATTAAATATCCTTTTATTTTGGATGAAAGGGTACGGCATTCGCAGTGATCATAAAATTCAAGGTTGGAATATTTGTTTAACAAGCTAACCCTGAGCAGTATGGCCTGCTTGATCTTCATAAATGTTTAACAACTTTTGAGACCTTCAGAAAAATATTCTGTTTATTATGAAATTGAATTATACACCAAGAGACTCAAATTAGGTGAATATTTTACTGGAATTTATCTAGGGGTATCAAACAAAAGGCATTTTAATAGAAAGGCACAGCAGAATTTTCAAATACTGCTGTGCAAATTTTGAAATCCATGTTTTCTTTACTTTTCCTTTTATAACTGTGTGGTGCTTTGTGTTAGCTTATAACATAAAATTCCAATAGATTTGACTGCAGTTTGTTGTTGTAATGAGACAAAATATAAAAAAAGACTGTCAGGTGTTAGTCTGCCAACCTAAATCTGCTGCTTCCTGCCTGATGGTCCAACACATTCATGCTAAAGAAGAAGAAGAAAAGGCACCTGATCAGAGTCTGATAAAGCTGGAGACTAGTTTGATTTGACTGAAGCCAAGAAAATGGTGCTCTATGCAAACAGGGACAGTCAGCTATATTTGGGCGACCGGAGGCTGAGGGTGATTTGAATGAATGAAAATGAGAACAGCATGTTTGCTGTTTGAGGGCAAGATATTAGAGACTCAAAGATAAAGGCATGCTTAAATTTTACAGTCACACTAGCATCTTTCCAGAAAGATATTCCTAACTTGGTATGTTGCAAAGTCTGTGGGGAAAGAAGGAATTTGTTCTCTATATGCAACAGAAAAAGGTGGATTTTGGGTCTCAAAATGACAGCTTTGACCACAAAAATCTTGTAAGGCAACACAGGGACAAAACAACAGCCATCATTTGTTTTAACTCCTTGATTTCTAAAGGTAATTTTTGAGGAGGTTCCTTTTCACTGCTTTATCCCAAAATGGAAGTCAAATTTTTTACAATCAGTAGTCGAGTCTATACACTTAGCCTGGTTTGTCTAAATGTATAGACAACAATCAACAACAATTCCAACAGAAAGTCTTGCATATCTGAGCATTCATTAAACGGCTCACTAGTTTTGTATTGATGAGAAACATGCCAGAAAAAAGGATTCAGTTAAGAGGTCCAGATCTCACTTCTAAAGTATTCTGTGTTGGACGCTAGAACTCCCTCATGACCACAGATAAAAGCCTCCTTCACAAGTTTCTCCTCAGTTCTTGAGCCAAGAGTCAAGAAGAAACACCCCGTTGTCATCGTATGTGCCACTTCCAGTCACATGTCACAAGCAGACAAGTCGCATCACTCTTTATTAACACAAAGTAAAAAACAAAACAAAAAATAAAATAAAACAAAAAATATGATGATGGCAGTCTTGTCCAATTTAAATGCTCTGAGACAAACACATAAGAGATTGTTGGAGATATGACGGTTGGCAGGCTGTGCGGTGGATGTGATGAAATCCCTCTATAGTCACAACACAACTTATTCCTTTACCCAATGAGTTTGAATCAAGACTCACTGAACGAAGGGTCTTTGGAGCTATTTTTAACACCAAAAGTTTTAATAGACTTATGAAAGGAAAGCACACTGTTGGGAATATGTAAACTTTTTTCTGTGGTAATGGAAAATCTTGACTACAGTATTTCTAGGGAATTACTGAGTTTTGTTGAGTTATCAGCCATTCCTATGATTTGACTTATTTTTGTGCTTTTGTCATGTTGCTTTAGCATGATGACATAATTATTAGTAACATTCATACTTATTAGTAACATCGATAAAGATGTGTGAAAAGGATTAAATCAATTGATCGATCATTATTCTAGGCACAAGAAAGGTACATAGTAACAAAAAATTATCTAATAAAAAAGATAAATAAGATAAAAGGTTCTACATAAACAACATAAATTTGACATTTATTGAATAAAAAAAGTAGTTAAATCTACCCTATAAATGAACTGCTTTTATTTAGTGCGAAAATAATTAAATGTGAAGGTATAATTATTTTTGACAATTTTCATAATCCATTTATATTAAATATAAAAGTAGCATTATCCGTATTTGTGCTAAACTTTTTCTGTTAAACAGAATTAATTTATGACTCACAATTCTATATGATATAAATCTTCCTAGACACAGAGATCTGTGATGGTGTGTGTTTCAATTTCAAAGACTCCGGGAACCTCGTCAGAGCGCATAAAGTCTTTGAAATACTGCAAGGTGTTACATAAAAATATGGTGACCTTTGACAAAAAAACTAAACTTATTTGTCAGTGGGTCTTTTAGCAGGATAATAATCCAATGTTATGTGTTGTTCTCATAACAAAGTAAACTTTCTTCAATGACCAAAAATTCCCTGACCTACAGATAAGAAAATACAGAAAACAGAATGATACCAAGATTTTGCAAAGATAAATGGTTACTGACCCTTTTACCAGGGATACTAACGATTGAGTCACCAGTGGTCTTGTTAATGCATTGCAATAAAGTTTGATCATTCAAAAACATCAGTGTAATATAAGAAAACTGCAATAAAAGTGGCAACATGAAAGACACCATAAGCAAACCCCATAACGTGCAAAGTCAACTTTTCTTTTTGTAACTTATTGATCATTTAAGTTTAAGTTCCTAAGTCTGAATTTAGTGGGTTTTTTAAGCACTCTTTTAACAAATGACATATGCCGAACAGATTGCATAAGAATTACACACATGCAGAAACTCACTTGCACAGCTAGCCAGGTAGCGGCGTCACAAGATCTGATTGTGTTTTTTTCGGGATAGGACGCCTTGTGTTTTGGGAGGATTTTTAAATAAAACAGATCATTTACTGGCGTGTGCGATGATATCCCTGAGAAAAGGTGCTCTCGTTGTTACAAGAGGAGGTTACTGTAGGTAAGACATTAACACATATAACTTAGGAAATAAGAAAAAAAACATTATCTTTGGAAAATTGTGCATTACAATGATAATACAATTAGCTTTTCAAATATTTTTTCAAAGGTTTTTCAAATAGCCCTGGAGCTGACAAACATATACACTGTGAGCGTGTTCATGCATTTTTGAATGTCTGCACATTTGTGATTGTGGCCAGTCTCCCAGGAAGGGGCTAATCCCAGGGCAGCAGCAGTGGAGGAGAAAGTCTGCACATGTGCAGATCTTTCAACTGTGGTTTGCGATGTTTAGTCTCGTTTCGTCAGTCCTTCTTGAAACAGGTCCAGAAAAGCTTTCAATAGACCATGATTCCAAAATCCCTCTGAATCCCGAAGGCGAATCACCCTCCTCGCATCAAGGGAATATAAGGGGAGAAAAAAAAAATCAAATTGTGATCTTGATGGACAGCTTGGTGGTGTGGTGGTTAAACGCTGTCACCTCAAAGCGAGACAGTTTCCATTTAAGTCTCAGCTGGAGTCATTCTAAGCTGAGGCTGCATACTCGTTGTGAATGTGTGGGTTTTCTCCATCTATTGTGGCTTTCTCCTACAGTCCAGGAACATGCATGTTAGGTAAATGGCTATTGTAAATTGCAAAAGATTCAGCTTGTCCTTGATTTGGACGGATCCCCTCTGTCTGCAGGTCTGAACAGTGAAAATTTTGTATTCCTTCAGGTAAAGGTGCTTGTCTAAGATTGACTTCTCATTTTATATTCAGTTCTCATTTTCTTCTCTCTCGTGTCCCCGATTCTCCTCTGAAAGTTCTCCAGGGCACCTGATTTGGCTTCAACACAAACCATTTTCTGACAGGACAGTTCTGGGGATTTCCTGCAAATTTGTGGGCTGCAGTCCATCTCTGTCAAATACAGCCCACAGTCATATAATTTTATCAAACTGTATCCAGGATGGGTAAATGCTTATCACATGTTCTTTTTTTAATTAAATACAGTTAAAACATTTAACTATTACTAATCTAATTTTATAAAAAAGAAGCCAGATATATATATTTTTTGCTCTCTACATTTAATGTGCAGCACAGTTTGTTTAAAACAATAACCACCAGAGCACAGATTTTGGTAGAAATTCTACACGCCAAATACTTTACAAACATATGTAGAAATGTGATTGAAAACCAACAGTGAAATCAGTGAATGCTGCTGATTTTTTGTAAATCATTAAGTGAAAGAGGAGTTGATAATAATAGCAGTGGAATTAAGTTAGGGTCATTTATAATGTGATCAATCAGGTAAACATTAATTAAGCATGAAATTAGAAAATGTTGTGCATACTGGTTATAGGGAATCTCTGTCTGAAAATTGGATTATAATTTGTTGTTCCAGATATTGCTCAGAAGAACAATAAATACACTGAAAAGGGGGAATAGATACACAATGTTCACAATTGTTAGTTAAGTGTTTTGAAAATATTGTCACTTTTTAGGCGTATTTCCTAATTCTGAGCTGAATAAGCTTGAATGCTTTAAAAGACAGTTATTTTATGGAGGACAATGCTCCATCACATGCATCCAAGTACCCCTGCTACTAAAGGTGTTAAAAATGAAAACTGTGTTCAATTCTCTTCAATTTAATTTTATATATATATAGTGCGAGTTCACAAGAAATGTCTCAAAGCACTTCACAAAAAGTTCCTGTTGAGAGAGGTGTCCCTAAAAGGCGTGTTACCAAGTCCTCAAATACACCAGTATCCAAACTACATTTGGTTCCAGAACAACTACACTGATGTTGTAGAATGCAGAGGAAACATGCAATGTTGTCCAGTTGTTCTGGACTGAATACCTGTTCAGAGGTGGGAGAAGGACGTCAACATGGAGTAACAGATATGAATCAATTCTCAGAAACAGTCCCTTTACAGCCATAGATTCCTTTAAAAATTCACAGAAAAGCTCCCTATTCAAACTTCTCCCAGTTTGTATAGTAAACATTTTAGTTTGTATCAAAAAGTTCAGACATTGTTACTCTAAAAACAACTCCATGTTTCCCTTTCCTTTTTTTCTGTAGAAATATAAAACACTTGATGTGTTAATTTTTTAGATTTTTTGATTTGGAAGAAAATATGTCAGGTTTATGTATTTTAATAAAAGCTGTTCTAAAGATTTTAAGCTTTCCCCACTTTTTTAAAAGCACTGCTATCGTTTTATACGTAGGGCTAAAAAGCAAAACAAAACAAAAAACTAGTAACCCCGTCACCCCCAAGAAACAAACATTTTCCTTTTCCCTTAGTCATGTTCAGTGTGTGCACCTTCACTCATAATAACACTCAGTGACCCTACACACGACAACTGCTCACCACAGCAATAACTTTTGCTTTCTTGGCCCTTTGCAGCTGTCCACTCGACCAGGTCCTTTGGTTCATAACAACAGCTGAGGCTCAGCCGCTTTACATGCAGTAACCTCCCTGTCACGAGTTCCAACATGACCTCAGACCCAATCCCTAAATATCTACTTCCCTTTTACTGCCGCTCCACCCCAAGTTGTCACAGTTATTCCTTGGCATTAAAACAAAAATCAGTTTTTATATTGATAGCACCAAATAAACCAATTTTGGTTCATCCCAGTCAAACTTTCTTATGATCGCAACCTACTCCAAACAGAAACTCGCATGACAAATACACAACGCCCACTTTATCACTCACTTTTTGACGCAAGTGTTTCATACCGTTTCCCCCCCTGGCAGTTGTGAAACCATGTCAAAGCTAATAGACACACAATTTTACACTATATATGTATATGCCTGTACATGTGTATAGTCAGAAAACATAAGGTCTGCCTGGATTCAGTAACTCTGTGAGGAGGATTTCATCTGAAAGTCCCACCTGTATACAAACCAGTCACTGCTGTGTAATAGAGGCTTTAAATTTAGAGCAGAATTGCAAATAAATGTGGTTTAGGCTGATTTGTTTGCTCACGAAAACGTGTTAAACAAAATTATTTGTATAAAAAGAAAGTTCATTTAAAAGTCCCTAACCCCACCCTTTGTATTTATTTATTTATTTTTTATTTTCCCAGAGGTGTATATGTGTGTGTACGTGTATATATGCATGTATACATGTGTATGTGTTTTTTCACTACTAATTTTCTTTCACTATGTTTTACTATTTGAGGTGTTCTGTATGTGTTCTTTGTTCCTGAAAACATGTATCGCCTCGGAACTGCAGGTGAAAAGTCGGCATTCTTAATGACAGAAGTGCTACTAATATGCTTTTTCCTGTAATAAATAAATAAAAAGTCCTGGGAGCCACAGAAATGTCATTTCATGTTTTGACCACAAGATGGCTCTGCAGCTCTTTGAATGATCATAAAACGAATACGGGGCCAATAGCCCCATCAAGTGTTTAGCAGAGAATATAAGAAAAAGTCTATGATCTGTTTTTAAAACCATTGCAGACTGTAACTCTGGCTGTCAGATTTGTTTCTGTGCATATCATAAAATAAAGTGTAAAATACAAAGATAAAAACAATCCAATCAGTTTATAAACCACATTTAAAATGACAACCAGGCGGCGCTACACTGAAACTTTGTGTAAACTATGCATTGAAAAGATCAATTCTGTTGAAGGGAAAAAACACTCTTTGCAGGGTTTCATAAGTTATAATAAAAAATGATGTCAGTGGAGGGCGCAGACTTAAATAAAAGTGGAAGGGAAGGTTCTTCATTTAAAATGTTACCAAAATATAATTTATATCTATAACATGACACTATATAGGTGTTCCGTTAAAGCTGTTCTAAAACATGGTTTAATAAACTTTCATATTCAATAATTATCTTGGTAAGTCATGAAGCCATTTATGGTCTAAATTAGCATTTAAATACATTACAATTAATTTCCTGGCCCTCTACATAATATCAGCTGAGATACATGCAGCCTCATTAACTTTTATCTTACCAAACTGCTTTCACTATGAGACTTGATAAAACCATACAACCAGTCATGTTTGCACATTTCTGCTTCCCTTAGCAACGTATGCATGGTTTTATTCCAGAAGACCATAAAACAGCAATGACTTTAGCGGCATAGCTGCAGAGAGGAGAGACGTCTGGGAAAATTAAAATAGTAAAGATAATACTTTCATGGTTCAGTGTTGCAATGAAGACAAATCCAGGCATAACTGTTGTTTTTAAAAGGCTAGTTTATGTTTGAATCATTTTTGTTAGACAAAAAAACTATTTACTTTGAGACCTCTAGGGGGACACAGTCTTTATTGACAACAGTTGAAGCAAATATTTAAAACTCTGTCGAATCAATGTATGCTTTCATCAACCAATCAAGCTGCAATTTATGTACAGTATGTAATTCCCCAGACAGATTTGACATTAAAGAATTATGAAATATTCTATTTCTTAAAAATTACTCAAACTGCAAATGTCACAATTTTATAATGAAACACTGAAGTATCAAAAGATTAAAAAAAGGAAGGAGCAGGAAAAAATGTTGAGGCAAATTTATAAGATTTTGTTTCAAAATGTAAATACAACAAAGCCTAACTGATGTAAGCATGTGTCAGCACAAAAGACAGATAACTGAGCTCCTGTTTGGGTATATCACCTCCAACAAAAGCAAAAAGGAAGCTGATCTGAAACAGTCTCCATACTCTGAGCTTAATCTCAGACTCTGCGTGTTGCCAGACTGTACAGGATGTGTTCTTCTGAATTTCACTGTTTAGAAAATGACAAGCTCAGAGGGGGAGCAGAGGAGAGTAAAGCACAGGAAGACAAAGATGAACATGAGAACATAACGAACAAAGACAGCTTCATCAGTTTTGTTTACCTCTGGAAATAGAAATCAGATAACAGCATCATTCTATAGATTTTCATTGCCAGTTCCATACCTCAAAACAATGTATATAATGTTTTAGAAATATCATGACTTTGTCATGAAAGAGAAATGTTGAGAACATGCATTTCTGTCCACTTTATGCATTCAAGCACATTGCACAATGCAATTTCACCCAGCTTTATCCATCAGTATCACCTGTGAGTGAGCTACATTTCAGGCCATACGTTTCTGGTACTTATATCTTGCAAGATGACCCTACTTGGTCATCACAAAGCAGAGACATATCTGGCCAGTAAGCATTCTTCCATTGTGGTATTTCCAATTTTGGTGAGCCTATGCAAATTGTAGCCTCAGTTTCTTCTTCTTAGCAGACATGAGTGACACCCAGGTTTGTCTTTTTTTTGCTGAAGTCCATCTGCTTCAACGTTCCACATATTGTACATTACTGGATGGTATTCTACTTACCCCAGCTATGCCCAGACGTTATTTGAGCTTCTGTTGCAAACTGTTATCTGATAGGAACTACAAATAACCAAAATAAATCAAACATGATCACAGAATTTCTGAGGTCGAGAGAGGCTGAAAATAGAACTAAACCTAATTTAGTTTTTGGGAAGATTCTTTGTTGGGATCGAATCACATATCAAACGGATCATATTTTCAACATTACACAAAGCTGGAAGACAAAAAATGAGCAGAAGGAAACACTGATTACATAACAACATGGTTATATTGAAAGAAAAACAACAGTCCACTTTTCCTGGCGGTACCTCCGTAAGAGAATTATTCTTTCGAGAAAGAGCTTAACATGACAAAAATTACATGTCTGCTGTTGCTGCCTTTTGGACACTCAAATGATCACTTTTTCTGATTTCGTCTATGTAATTTGGCTGACACGAGTGACCTGCACACATGTCAAGAGAAAAACCAAGGGGCTTGAAAATTGTTAAGTGGCATGACTGATGCAACCTGTGGTGTGGCACATGCAGAAACTCTCACACATGAGAAAACTCAAAGTGTACTCACGTTTTAGTAGAGAAACTCAAGCTCAGGTCATTGGCTTAAAAAGACAAAATCAGATTCTTTGCAGTCCTAAAACCCTGCAAAGAGACAAAAAAGCCCAAAATCTGTTCTTCGCTGTTCCTGTACAGCAGGCATTTATGAGTCTGTGAATAAAATGAATCTATCACCCATGCTTTTCAAGACTTCACTTATGAATGTTACAGTACGTTCTAAAGTTGTATACCTGAAAAGAAACCCATTGAAATTGTAACTGTAATAACAATAAAAAAGGGAAGAAAAGATGGTTGCTGTTTAGTGTTTTGCTACATTGTCCGGGGTTCATACAGGTGTCTAAAATCAAGCCCCTTCATTTTTATCACTTTTTTTTTTTACCAATTCTAAAATTAATTCTCAATATTTTTTTCCTCAACAATTTACATGTATCCCATTATGACAAGGCAGGTTCTTAGAAAGATATAGAAATTATTCTATTGATAAAAGATTGGTAATCCAGAAAGTCGTGAATATTCATACGCATATCTTAACAATTTCTTGAGACACTTCTTGCCCTAATCACATCCTAAGCTTTTCTTGGGTATGTCTCTACAGTACAAGCCTAACACTTTTGTCTTGTGGTATTTTGTAACTTTCTTCTTTTGGCAGACAACTCCTTCTAGGTCTTTCCAGAGGTACTGATTTGAAATCAACTCTAGATTCTGACTGAGGAACTCAAAAACATCACAGACTCCCAGAAACATTTCCTTAGTTATATTGGGTTTGTTCTTTGGGTCATTATGGTGTTGCAAGACAGCTTAGTCTTAGTTAAGCATTCTACAGGAAGTTTCCTTGAATTTTCTCCCCATATTTGGCAACTGTCACCTTATCCTCTGCAGTGTCTAGTCATCCAGGTCCTGCTGCAGAAAACATCTGAATAGCATCACAACTGTGCTTCACAGTAGGGGTAGTGTTACTGCTATCCAGACCTGTGTTGCACAACAATAGTTTCGATTCAGCTTTGATTATCTATAAATACAGAAGGCAATTATTAACAAAATTAGTATTTTCAATACAATTGACAAACTAAAATTGATGTATGCTTGCCATAACACACAGTGAACAATGGATTACCTGTTTGTAAAAGACAGAATACTCTGTGCATCTTAGCTTAAATTTGTGTTTACTTTCTTTTCCTGGGCTAAAATTCTGAGAAGACCCTTGTTAGTGAATTGACTTAGATCTTCTTCAGATAGTTTAGCTGCTGCTACTTAGCTTTGGAAATGGTGAGTCACAGTGAGAAGTGTCTGACACCCAGAAGAGGTAAAAAGTAACTGGAATCACTTCAGATAATTAAATCTTGTAAATGGCCACATGGGGTTTTGTTGAGGTGTTGACAATAACACACCGGTTTATTAGATCTCTGATTGACTTATAAGCTTATAAGGTAACTCCAGTGAGGTTGACAGATGCCGATCTGGTTGTTTCTAAATACACATACATATTGTACTCTAATGGTTAAAGCTTTATAAGAACCATTAAGCATATTCTGGTCATCCCAATGTAGGTTGGTCTAGATCTAAATGTTTTGTTGACATTCTGAGCTAATTTTATATGTAAAATTAACATAAAAAAATGGCTGAGGTTCCTTTACCAAATCTGAAAGGAATAAAAAATGTTTTTCCTGATACAATTTGAAATGTATGATCTTTATCAGATAAAAATAGACCATGTTTTAAAAACATGCACCTCTTTAGCTATGCATAGTTACTTAAGTTTGAGTCATAGTTCATGCAAAATGAGATATTGCTATTTTTTATCCTTTGTATTTAGATGTTTTATTAAGGATGTTTCATAGACATCTAAGTTTCAACATAGCCACTCAAAAGCAATTCTTGCATTCTCCCACACTACTACCAAAAAAAATAAAAATAAAAAAAGCTGAGAATCCTCTATATTGTGGGGTGGAATGAAGCAATGCAATCCTACACAAATAGAAAAAAAAATAAAGAGATATTGCCAGTTGCTGCAAACCCTTGATGATAGTTGCTGTTCCCAAAAGTACTACAATGGTGAGGGGACAGTATTTCACATGGTTTCAGGTTTGTTTTTAGTACTCAATTAATCCTTTTGTTTTCTGAAAATGTAATTTTATATTTGGGTTATCTTTGCTTTATTTAAAATATGCTTGATGTTTTTATTACATTCTTTGGAGACTGTAATTTTGCTGCATTTCATGAGGTTTTTTACCTCTAAAGTCTGTAATTTATCACACTATAATATATTCAACACATACACAGAAAAATGGAAAATGTAAAGACAGCAGCGTATATTATTAAATACATTAGATTAGAAAGACTCTGACATAGTGTCAAAATTAATGTAATCTTGCTATTGTAAGGTCCAACTGGATTCCCCTGCATTCTGTCCAGATATTTTAGTGGTTTTTGGTTATGTGTGTCATCTCTAGAGACCAAGAAATATTTCACTGATTTTGTTTTTTCCTGGAAGAGCTCACATGGAAATTTTATTTTTGTTTTAGACTTTTTAAAATACATTTCAGATATTCTTTCAGGTTTTGCAAATCTTCAGTCACTAAAAGAGAAACATATACTTTAACTGATCTTGAAATTAAATTATGGCGAATGCAGCATGGTTTCTAGCATCGCATCCTAATTAAATGGTGCTACAAAGAAAAAGGTTTGCCTTTACTTGTGGCAGATCCTTAAAAGATCCCCGTTTTATGAGATGAAAAGTAATCAGTTTTCTTTGCCTTTTTCACATGGTAGCATATTTCCATGTCTCCTACATGTCTTGTAGGGGACACATTGAGTATATTCTGCCAATTGTCATGGAACTTATTTTGAAACACAGCCCTCAAAATAGTAAGCTCCATGACAACAGGCAGTACTCATAGTTCTCCGTCCAGGTCTACTTACCTTGCTCTTTAAGATGTTTTAATTAGGTTCTCCCAAGAGGTCAGCTTCCAACCGAGAAAGTTACATAATAAACAGTAGGGGTGATTATTTGTTTTTTGTTGGTATGCAGGGCAGTGAGATAGATACAGATACCACACAGGAACATGAAACGTGTGTGTGTAATGATGTGTGCATGTCATGCTGCTCAGAATGTCTGCTGCTTGGAGCTCAGTTTCCTCATTTCTTTCTTTTCCAGTTCTTTCTTTTTTTAGGTTTTCTTCTTTGTTCATGAATTACGGGTGCTTTGTTTTGTTTCCTCATCATAGCACATACTGTATATGTTTTGTCTTTTCTAAATTAGTTACTGCGTTGACCCTGTTTAATCTTCCTGAGTCCTGCTCACAACAAAACAAAATTTGATAAATATTTTTTTATATTTTATCTTTCAAAGAACAATTAATTTGCCATGTCAGCCAAACGTCAAACACAGAACTGCATTCTTAATATTCTTAAGGCAGAAGAATTATTTTTTTGCAGAGGCTTTATTGGGCAGAAAATAAAAAAACCTTTTACTTCATTAAAATGACTCACAATTCTTACCAAAGGATCCCTCTAATGAGAGCCAGTGATGAGTTCATTTACAGTCATTAGACGTCCCATGATATTATCAAAGTCTGCAAAGGAAGCATGATTAGAGATAATCATGTCTTACTTTCCAAAGATGTTACTCTCTAGTGTTTTTCTCTTTCCACAAGGGCATTAGACAATAATAAATCTTAAGCAAATGAGCCACCACAGCTGTGACTGTTTACTTTGACTCAGACAAAAAGTTATGGTGCTTATACCCATAAATAATATTTTATGCAAAATATAGCTGCTTAGTAAAGCTAAAAGAATGATCTTAACTCAGCATTCATTCACCTGTGTAGCTTGTGAGAATGTTCTAAAATTGCTAGTTTTTAGAACATTGTAACTGAGTATGTTATTTTTACATCTATTAGCAGCTAACAAAAAGTCTCAGTCATAGTCTCAGATGATCAAAGTTCACACAGAGATATCACCTATTTCTTGATTACTATCTATAAATAATAAAATTGTTTCTGTTGACACATGATCAAAAGAATTAGAAAATCTATATACTGATTGCTAGACATGAACTCTAACATTCTAAATAATGAAGTGTGTGTTTGTGCACCTTTTCTTAGATATTGACTATTGACCTTTAACATGCAAGTCTTGGGATCTTTTCTCTGGACTTATCTGTTTTGCGTCCAAATTATCTAGATTAAGAAAAATGTGACTAAAACAACTTTTGGTGCTGAGTGTATTGGGGTACATCAGATGCATTATTTTATTTGAATACCAGCCTTCCAACAGCTAGATATATTTTCTAAGTGGTATTAAGACATTTTCATAGGTCAGATTGCTTTTTCTAAGTCCAAAAATTATTTCAGATTCACTTGCTCTGAATACTTAACACTGTAATCATGTTAAATTGGTAAATCCTTGATTTAAAAACCATCTTTCTTGTGTGATCAGTCAGTTGTTTGTTTAAAAGAAAAGGCATACCACATCTTTTTTTCTGTTCAATTCCTTAAGAATTTGAACAAGATTTGAACAGATTTGTGCTAATAACTATAGCTGTGGAGTAGCTATAGACTGACATTATTTAAGACGGTTTTCTACTTACAGGAAAGGAGAACATACCAGATTACAATAAATGCACACCATCATACAATACAAGTGCATGATTGTACCTGTGTCATTGTGTCACAGTGCATTTTAAAGTGACTGTTTCATTGTGGGCCAGGCACGTGTTGCTGTGTGTGAGCTGGAGAACAAATTTGACGTCAGCAGCTCAGTAGGCAGGTAAAAAAGTGCCTTCCATGTTCTCATTGTTCAAAGGTCTATCTTATAAATGTATTTCCCTACAGTAAAACTATGACTATATTTATCTTAACCCTTTCATGCATGAATTATGATCCTTTGTCAGGATTATTTTCCTTTTTTTTTTGATTTTCTTAAGGCATTAAAAAATGTATGGAAAAAGATTTTGTAAAAATAAAATATATAGATTTTTTTATTTTTATTTGTTTTAGGTGATCAGTTGTAATTTTCTCCAAAGTTGTTATTTGAAAAATACATCAGTAATATTGTTCTTTAGGGGTTATCTGATGTCACAATATTATTTTTTACCTGCAAGAGTTATCTACAGTAGAAAGAGGGACAAGGTGAGTTGGCATGCTTTTTTGTCCAATCCAGTATGGATTTTTGTTAAATCCATACTGGATTTAACAAAAATCATTTCTTGCATTTGCAGCTGATTGGTCAGTAGTTGATAGCGTATTTTATGATGCATTAGTGTCCACTTCAGTGGTCTGTGTGCATTTATTACATAAAAATCCACAAGAAAATGGCTTTTAGATAGCTGTCCACTGTAGTGACCACTATGCATGAAAGGGTTAAAGCAAGTCGTGGATTAAATGTGAGCACAAAGAGAACTTCAAAGTCTTGAGAAACCATGTTTAAACTCAACTGTATCATTTTAAGTCACTATTAAATTGACTTAAATCCATTTTATGTTGGAGTTAAGTTGTAAACTGTTAAAGAGAGAAACATACCCTGAGGGTTGACAGAGTAAAACTAGCAGACCATTGTGCCTTCAAACTGCTTGTTGGAGCGTAAATCATCTGGTCATCCTGAGATCTAAGTGTGGAAATAGAGTAAGGGCCAGGAATAGTTCATCATAAAATTTTTTATTTTTTACAGTACTATTATAGCAAAAGCGCCTTTCAAATCTTTTGCGGTACAAACCTACCAAGTTTTATTAAGTTGAGGTGCAGTACCTCTGAGGTTTTCACAGAATGGTTTTTATTTTTACATTAAGCCACACAGGCAGACTCTATGGACGATGTTGGTGACTCCTTAAGGCAATCGGTCAAAAATGATAATATGAAGGAGTGTCAGAGTGATGGTGTCTGAATACAGAAACACATCACACTTTTAAAAATTTAGCATATGTTTGGAAAACCATATTACTTTAAATTGTCATTAATATGCTACTTTTAAGTTAGTAAATCACATTAAATCCTCCAAAGTAAATGATGATTTATGGCCATAACAGGGGAAACTTGTGCGAGACACTATACATCTGGTCTTTATTGGTTAATCAAAATATAACTATTTTCCCAGGGAAGGTATTTTAGTGCAAAATCTTGATTTCAGTAGCTATGGTTATATCTTATTATTTTCATTGGTTTTCTGTAGATGTGTAGGGATATATTCTTTTAAACAAATATTTGATTGTTATGTGGCTTTTTATGTGGAGATCTGCCATAATGGAGAACTTGTTTACATTGGAAAGCTGCTCACAGAGTCTTTTCAGTCTCTGAAGCCCTGAGGCTCACTCCAGAAAAATAAACCTGAATAAGTTAAATAGATTTAGATTTGGAGCAAAACAAGAGGCAAGCAGAGGGAAGGTTCTTCTTTTAGTCATCATGGGAAACGTGAGAATCCTTGTAAACAAGATTAATGAGACTGAAGCAGTGGCAGGGACTCAGTGCAGCTTTTTCATTAGAAAAAGCTGCACTGAGGTCACAACAAAACAAGGCTTAAATAAAAAATTTTGAAGTAAGCATTTGCCAACTTGTTCAATTCAGTTTTCTAATATTAAATTAAGTTGTACTGCTTAATTTATGCTCCTCTTTGTTAAATGTAGATTTTTTTCCCCCACAAAACATGTACAGTTTATTAAAATAATATAACTTGTTTGCACCATAATGAACGGTAATTCAATTTAGTTCAATTGATCCAAACCTCACAAACAAATGCTTTGATGTCTGCAGCAGTTCCAGATGCTACATTTTTTAATTTAAAACTGCAGTAGATAACTTTTATGAAAATAGATGTTTTTCTTTTACATATTTTTTTTTTTTTACATATTTCTTAAAACTGTAACAATGTCATGACAGTATAATATGAGACTGTCCATATCAAAATGACAGTTTATGTAAGAAAATATCTTTTAAGAGAATTAAACATATGTAAATAAGCTTAGAAAGGCAAGGTTACAAATAATATGCAATTACATACTCAATATGTTAGTTGGTGAAAAAGATAATTTTTCAGATATAAATTGATGAGTAAACAGCAGCTGTTTTAAAAAGAGACAATAAATGGATTATATGTTCTGCCATAATATGCAAAGCGCAGCTTGCTGCAAAGCTGTGTTGCAAAATACACCTGGTTTTGCTTTAATGATGAGGTCAGTCAGGTTGTTATGTAATGTTTCCCCTCAGTTTGTGACAAGTTAAAGGAATTGTTGTTCTCTTCTTCTGATCACATTTCTCTGATTGGTCAGGCGTATTTGAAAAGCGTGGTGAACTCGCTTTTCAGATAGCACTATCTGTGCAGTCTTAGAATGTGTTTGGGATAAGCAGAATGTTCTTGGATTTTTTTTCTTATCTTGTCTCTGCATGTAGAAAGAGAACACCGTTAAAGGATCACACTGTCTCTTGTTTGTAGTCATTGCTAATTGATTTTCTATGACTATGTGTTGACTGTCTCCACTCCAGCAAACTTAGGAAACAAGCTGACTATGGAATTTAATACAGTTTGGAGCGTTTTCTACTTCAAACCTTGTTGGCTTTTTTTCTCAGAAATCTGGAACACTTTAAAATTATAAAAGTAATATTTGTTTATCAGGCAAAGTTTTTATGTACCTCTTTTTTGACAACAATTTGAAAACTAGAATAAAATGTAAAACTGAAGAAAAGAAATGGTAATGGAGATTTGTGTGTGTGACTATAAAAATTGTGCATTGCTACAACGCTAACATGCGAACTTGATCATAATATTGAATAAATTAGGATTAAATTATTATAAATTACAATAGTACCAATCAATAATAATCCTGCTTTCAAGTTTTATTAAGTTAACATAGGGAAATAAATAAAAAAGAATAAAATGACTGAAGTTCAGGTAAAAACTGGGTTTTTGGAGAAAATCTTTTAGTCCTAACTATTTTCTGAGCTGAGAACAAAGTCTGTCTCCTCACACCAACAGTTTACAACACAACATACTTAGTTTCATCTTTGATAGGATTACTGCTCTGTTTACAAAGTTGTTTTTTGCTTTTCTTTAAAAAGGTTGTTATATATATGCCAGATAACGCTGCCCTCCAATCCCATCCCACAACTCATCTACACTTCATCAGGATTAGTCAGTGTGCCTGAAGCAAAGGATCAGGATCAGCATGCTTTCTTATACATACAGCATGGAATATACAATTTTATTATCTGTCCCATCTAATCTCCTTCCTCTACGTAATGGCAAACACAGAAACAACATTGTTCAAAATGTTCCCTGATGCTGCATATTACTGATCGGGATTAAAACAGATCTGATTGTGCAGTCTGGTGTAATGGGCGTTCTTGGTAGCAAAGATGCGGGGTGGGGGATAAAAGGGTGGAGAGAAAAGGGGTTGGAGGGCTGAGAGCTCACAGTTTTCCTTTTTGTCTAAAAAATGGAAAGATGGATGATGCCTGTGCTAAACACAAACAAGAACTGGATGTGTTTTAGTAGCTATGCTAGCAGGAAGACACAACAAAATGAAGGGAGGGGGAACAGGAACAGAGATGTGTGAAGATGTGCGATTCTTAGGCGTGTATACACATATAAATCGGACTACATCCAGTTCGCTGAGTCAGAAGGAAGAACAGCCTGTCCAGTGTGTCTATATCGGTGTGTGTGCAAGGAGAGCAGATCTAAGCGTCCTCTCCTTTTTAACCTTTTCCACTACACGGTTTTCTTTGGTCCAGGCCATGCTAAGCACTGGGGATAACGTTCTGCTCTTTTAATCAAGCTTTACTGCGATGGCCTTAGCATGAAGGTCTTGTGATACTGGCACCCAGCTTATGAAAGCCAGCACTTTGCTCTTCTGTTTCATTCAAAAAAGAACAGAATGTGATGGTTAAGATTAAATCTAAAATAAAACTTTTCTCAACAGAAATGGTGAAATTAAAAATGTAATTCCTCCAACTGACATCTAAAGTAATAAGGTGTAAAAGGATGTACACTTGGAATAATTATAATTTAGGTGACAAGGATGAAAAATGTGAAAAAAAAAAAAAAAGCTTTTTTGTTTTTGGTACTTTTATACTGATTTGACGTAAAGCACTCCATTGCAAGCTCGTTGTAAGCTTGATTGTCATAATTTTGAGCTTTAAATAATGTATTTGACAGGTTTTTTGGGGGGTATGGTTTGACTGTATATAAAACAACGTCAGTGCATTTTAAAAAATACAAGAATTGGTTGGGGGAGTTTGAGTTTATGTTTCATCAATTAAAAAGGGTAAAAAAAAAAAAATCATGCTACTGTCACGTGGTTATTTTATAGCCTAATCTTGGCTCTTCAAAGCATATTTATTGTCATCATGTCCAAATAGATTTATCTTTCCCTTGTCTGATGATTAAAAGGTTTTTCGAGAAGATGTTTTTGATCTTCTTGATCAGATCAACAACTCTCTGCTCACAGCACCTTCCAGTTTAAGAGTTGCAGTCAAACAATGGTAAATAAAAAACACACACGTCAAAACTTGTTTTACAACAAATAAAGCAGGTTTATATTTAAAACAGGCAAACTCCAAAAGCCAGGTCCTTGTTGGCAAGTCAATCAGTTAAATTAAACTCTTACATTTCTGAATAAATATGCAGTCAAACATGCAGCTAGAAATATGGCAAAAACTTGATGATAGTATTTTTGTCAACAATTAGTGTATGTACACTTTTGACTGTCCCTGACACTTAACTATACAGTGACAAACAACTTAAAATTGGTCTCAGCGTCTTTTTTTTGTTATTTTTTCCCCTCAGGTTACAGAAAGGGTTTAGCCTTTAAAAGTAAATTTCACTTTATCCTGAATTCAGGTTTTAAGTGCAGCCTGAGAGATTATGTGCTTTTAACACAGAAAATTATGTCAGTTGGGAAATTAGGTTTATAAATCTAATCAGTTTTGGGATGGTAAAGTGAAATTTGTGGCACTACTACATAGTATTTCTGTTTTTTATATATACTACTGTATATTTTCACTACAACTACTAGCTGTTGCTGGATTTAAAAGATCTTTTCACATCATAGCTGCTGTGGGTCCCTGGGACTAGAACAAATAAATACTGCAGTGGAGGTCTCTGTTCTGACAGGTGTGTCCTTGTCTCTGTAACGACGGAGGAGATCTGTCTGATAATGACCGACCCTCCCAGCTGCCTGCGCTGCATTGGAAACTCAGATTAAAACGTGTTTCTACAGTGTTTACATTAAATCCTGTTTTATTTCTGCAAAAGTGCAACGTGATACATTCATTGATCTGATTTATTTAATGTTTTTTTTATATATATTAAATTAAAAGGTTAAGGTTGAAGCATCTGAAAACAGAATGTTTGGGAAAAAAAGAAGTCTACAGAAAAATATTTTCAAAAAGGACAAAAAGCTCTTTAGGATGTCTTTGATGTCCTTTTGGATCATCCTAATCATATTTTGTTATGCATAATGCAAAGAGTCACATTTCTGTCAGTCCTGTTCTGCTGCTGTAATTAAACCAGGTACTAAAATGCTCACATGCACTGCAGACGAGCTAAAAACACAGTTTTGTGGCAGGGCAGTGGTAGTGCATGTCATTACAGTGATTAACAGAAGTTCTTAGCAGCATGTGCTGTGCATGATTATGACTCGTTATGAACTGAGGTGGTCACAATTGTTATGGTACATCCTGTGCATACAGAACAATGACACCCTCTGGCAGAGGATGTAGCCAGAATGCCTGCTGTGGGTGCATGTTGGAGTGAAACTCTTGCATAAGCATCTTGTGAACACCCTTAAACTCTTGTGTTGCTTTCATCATGGAGATATATGTAACCTGTTATAACATTAAAATGCACACTGGGTTTAAGTCAAACGGCTCAAGTCCAAGTGATTTATTTATGTAAATTGAATCTAAAAATGTTGAGATTGAGATCACTTGACTTGTATACGTGCTGCAGATCTACTATATCTACATATATCTATATATGTACTATCTACAGCTGTATAGTAAATGTTCTGCAATATCCAAGGAGTGAACTATAGCAGGAAAAACAATTTTGTTGATGTTGAGAAATAAACTAATGCTCCGCTATTGGTTATCCACACTGACTTTCGTCTCCAAGCACACCACATTCTGTGTGTCCTCTGACAGTCAGCTCAGTAAGGTGGCTTTCTCCTCACCAGTTGACCATGCAATTCCTCATATGTTGAAAGCCATCTGTTATCTTTCATTGCCAGTTTGCACCTGCTTTTCAAACATGCTAAATGCAAATGCAAAAACAGCACCCACAGTCTGGTTCAGTTTTAATAAATCTCATTGCAGGTGGTAAGTCAATACATCTGGATAACCTCCTCCCAGAATTTTACACTTTCTGATGATCAGTACATGTTTTGCATATTCATGAAGGCAGACATGCGAAATGAACAGCTCCAGCTATGCTGGTCATTTTATGGATTCTGTCCTATTTGTATGTTGCTTGTAGATCAGGTTTGCATGGGCTGTCAAGTTTGCACTGGTTTTTGTACTTGCAAATCTTTAACATAAGGCCCTAAGACGGAAGGACTGCATGTCTTTATACATATATTTTGTAGACACCTCAACACTGTCCATAAGCTGTCCATGTGACAGGCCTCCTAGCTTTAGATTAAACACATGTCTAAACATGCATAATACATATGAAGAGGGTCAGTCAGTGCAAGTCTCAATACAATAAGCAACAGGAGGTCATCTGACCTCCACCATCTGCCTGACATCAGGTGACCTGTCTTTGGGAAATGTGTATTTTTCATTCCCATTGAAAAGCATTAAGAGACAAAATAAAGGACTGAAGATTCAATGCAGTTTTCTTTAACTGATCTCTTTACAACAAAGCAGGTGATTACAGATAATTATTTTAATATTAGAATCTGCAGACTTTTTTAGCAGAATGTTGTGTATGCATATTCACTTACATGATCAGATTGATGCTTATGTATTATGGTGTTGTTCAATGGATATGTCCAGAGTAAATTAACAGTGCTAAGTTATCTGCACCATAAAATAAACGGTATTATTTCAAATTGCACGGTGGTATTCAAAAGCAATTCATACCCCTTGAACTTTTTCACATTTTGCCACTTTACAACAGCCATTACCAACAGCAGGCATACACAGAGTGCAAACTTCAATATATGTTCTGGGGATTTTATGTAAAGTTGAATAAAAAAGATGTCTTATGTTCATAAACTAATTTGAAAAATAATCCTCAAAAGAGGTTGACCTCTTTACCTTTATGTGAATTGTTTGATTTATTCCAAGAAGGTCCTTCATTATTTTTTGTGTTTTAGTCTTAAATATTTGAGAATCTCTCTTTTTTATCACTACAAAAATTTTTGTAATTTATTGTTTTATGCCTCATTCATTTATGTTTATAATGTTGCAGCGTTACGAATAGTTTTTGCTTTTTTATAAGTCAGCTGTTGTCGTGTCTCAGCCTCTCTTTTTCCATCGGCTGTCGGCAACCCAACTTGCAGATGAGTCCGTGATCAGTTTACACAACCCAACTGTGTCCAGATGCCCCCTCAAAAAGTTTTAACATTTATGCTTGACTGTGACTGCAGTGGGGTGGGTCTATTCCCCTCACACAGACAGACTCCAGTCTTCACCCTTTTCACACGAACAGATTTTTGTTCTGACCCACCACACCGAGTGACAACAACTAATGCAGACTGACAGACTTTCCCTCACAAGGAATTGCTGGTGAAATTGGGCAAAAAATCCTGTAGTGTGGCTTCAGCTTTAATTGGAGGTATTTTGCAAGGAAGAAAATGTGACACCTTAAGTCTTGGCATGTGCAGAGCTTTTTGAGACAATCCCCAAACAAAATGCTGACATAAATGTGGGAACAAGTGTTTCTGTTTTATATATAAAATTGTCTTTTAGTAAAGGTATGCTTTACTCTGGATTGATATACCACACAAAGTATATGCAAGATTGTGGTAGTGCCATAAAGTTAGGGAACTAATAACGCAACTTTTTCTGCCCATGTATCATTTTAGAAGCTAAACAAAGTACTTCTGCTGCATTAGAACATTGCTTAAAACATGCTATTCACTCATATTGGAGGAAAAGTGATTAAATCTTCTTTGGACACGAACAAATAAATACACAAAGTGGGCAGAAACACTCCAGTACTGTTTGTGCTTGGCAGGGCTTAAGTAGTCAGGTTCCCCGAGGTCACAGTCAGAGCTACAATGGATGCACAGAGTTGCTCTACAGGGATGATGATCACTATCGCTCTCCGTCAACATGGCTGGGTAAATTAAGATATGAAAGGTGGACTAAACCCAGCAGCTGCATGACGCAGAGTGAAAACAAGGTCTTAGGTTCCTGGGTTCAGGTGAGAGCTCGGGTAAAAGAGTGCAATAAGGGTCAGGTGTTGTGTGTATGAGTTCATATGCAGATATGTTTTGTAAATCATCTATATATGGTCATCGGCTCTCACCTCTTTGTCAAGCCTCACATTACAGAACATTTGTCTGTACACCACTAACCTCCCTGGAGCCATATTGCCACTCGGGCACTCAAAGCAGTCCTGACCAGTTAGCTGTAATTAGCTCAGTACAGTGGGCAGGCTAATAGGCAGCTGGTATTGACAAAGTCTGTCTGTACCTGTGCACTCTGTGTGCGCCTGTCATTAGTAATGGCTGTTCAGGGCCCAGGACTTCCAATTAAGAAATGACACACAGATAGTAGAACATGACCTTGTGTTCCTTTGCGGGCTAAAAACCTACAAACATTACTGCCGTTTTATTTTTAGCAGCGAGAACATGAGAGGAAATTCTATTTTAGTAATTCCAAAATGGAAAAGGGGGTAATTTTAGCCCTCTTCTCAAATTAACCTTCTCTAATGATATCCATTCTTTTCCTGAAACACAAATTATATCTGCATGTGTTTAGTAATTGCTCCCTGCATTGTCCTTGCATCTATCAGCACGCTAAGATAAATAGATGCCAAGAGAAGGACAGACCTGCTATTTTTATCACGCAGCCTGTTGTCTCTTTGCTCTTTTGGTTTTAACATTCTGAATTCACCATTTTGATTTCATTGTCAGTTTTCTAAGCTAAAATCAGCTATTAAAATTATGCTAAAACAACATATGGGGATGTTGATATTCATGAAAATGGAAAGTAGATTTTAAAAAAATATTACAGGTACATAGTGTCATTCTATTCTCATGCAACTGTCATGTCTGATTTATTCTTGAATTATTGGATTTGGAAAGAAGGAGCCATCAGAAGGTGGGCATAAAGAGGTGAACATAATAGGCAACAACAATAACATTGGTTGGGGTGTTTAGACGTTGCTAATTTTTTATAAAGTGGCCCAAAATGAGTGGGAAAATATTGCCCTCAGTGACAGAAATGGGATGTAATCATGCCTTAAAGTTGTTTACAGAGAATTCTCATCTGAATGTTGGCAGCAAGACCGCCCAGCACTAAGGAGGGGAAACCACATTACCAGACCACCTGGTGAGCTAGCCTCTGAGATGTCAAGGGAGAGTGACGCCCACCAAAGTCCACCACAGCCCCTACAGTCCACTGAATATATACTTCAAGACATAATAAAGCAACTTTGAAAAACCAACACAATATAATTATTGCCCTTAGTCCAGTCCTTTTCATAAGGACTGGACTATGATCACTCTTAATCATGAGTGGTTTAACTCGGAGTTAAGAGTTACCACAGTTTGTCTATTACTGGGATCATAGATTAAACCCAGTTTTAGTACTTCCCAAAGCTCAATTTGCAAATGTTTTAAACCAACCAAGAGAGGAAAACAACAACACACAAAAAAAAAATAATCAGAGGAAGACAAGTGTTTGTTTTTGTGAAAAACAAAAGGTGGACAGATGGTTCCCCAATGTAGCCATCATACATGTGTCACATGTGCTATGTTGCTGAAGTAGCTGTTGTATATTATACAGACTTTAAGGCACTGTGAAACTTTTACAGCAGTTTCACAGCAGGGTGAAACTGCTGTAACACAAGACACACCTTTAAGCCTGACGAGGTCTGTTGACAGATTGACAGGTGGAAGAGATGGAGCTGCCATCCAAATTGCCCACCTGAATTGAGTAATTGTGATAGCAGGATTGTCAGAAGCTAACTGCATGACATGAAAATTATTTCACAATCAACAATATAAATTTCAAAGAATGATTAGCTGAAAGCTTTAGAAATAGTAAATTGTTAATTGAAGAATTATGTTTGGGAGCTTTTTTTGAAGACATGACTTTCAGTTCCTTAAATCCTATTTGTCTTCTACCCTATTTCTTTTCAACCACACAAACATGACATGATGTCATCATCAGGTAGAATGATTAGATAGCAATTTAAACAAAAAAAACGAACAAAAACAAAACCAAAAAAAAGAACAGCCAAAGACCAAATAAAATATTAAAAATGCTTCAGTTTAAAGCACTAAAAGCTTTAATAATAGTACAGTAAAATATTTAAAACTCATGTTTTAAAGAAATAAAATGTTTTATGTGCTTGAATATTTTGGTATGCTGACTTGTCTATCAAAATGTAATTAGCTGTTATCCACTTGAAGCCCTCCCGAAGGACATTAAGGAGGAAAGCCTTCCATGTAATATGTTATTTGAAAGTGATTTTGTCACAGGAAGGTGAAACTGTTAGTCACTGTTCTTCTTCATCAATTGAAAAGAACAAAAGCTTTGTTTTCAGTTTAACCATGTGGCTAATAGTTTACATCTGCTCCACACATAAATGAAATGTAGAGATTTTTATTTTTGAATTAGATTGTTTTTACTCTTCGAGATTGTATATCCTTGTGTACATTAAACAACACACTCTGGAAACAGCTATAACTTAGTATTTTCTGGTATGTTTCTTAATCAAAAAGCTTTTAAAAACAAGTCAATGTGTAAATATGAAATTGAAGTAACTTTCAAACAAATCATGAGTCATTACTGAAACAGATAGCTGCATTAACATTAACTGCCTCTTTTATCATAGCCACATGTACTTTGATATCCTTGTGATGCTTTTCTGTTTACACTCTTGAGAAATCACAGAGACAGACAGGGACAGACACATTGTCAATATCAGCTGACAATTCCAAGGCTCAGTTATGTTTCCAGCATCAAGATCACCAGTGACTATGCCTGTGCATGCGTCCTATGTAATTATTTGAATGTAGTATGCATATATTTCTTATTAGCTGAACAGCAGGGATATCTGAGTTGGCTGCTGTGTAGTAATTACCTCAGCGGTTTGCTAAATCAGCATCAAACTGGGTTAGAATAGGCACCAGTTACACAGCATCAAGGTAAACAAAAACAGAGAGGCCGGGTCAGAACAGACAGGGTGTGATATTCATCTTGTGTTATGAAATACTCCTTCTGCTATGTGAGTCATATCATTTAGGGGAATATTTTTCTATTGATGGAGTATGAAAATTTTAAGATTAATATTAATTTAATCTTAGATTTATTTTCTTCTTTTAAATGTAAGTAAATTAGATGGATTGGCAACCTTTCAGGGTGTGCCCTGCCTCTCACCCAATCATCATTGGAGATTGGATGGACGGACGGATGGATGGATTTATTGATTTGAGTGGTTTTGGAGATGTTTGAATATGCCAAGCTTTGAACATCTCACAGAGTATTGTTTAATCCATCATGTGAAAATTGAGTTTGTCACAGCAATCATAGCTTACCTATACCCTAGTAAGTCCATAGTAACTCCAGAAAATCTGCAAAGACCCACAACTCACGGTGGGAATCAGTTGATAAGTCAACTTTATGTCATACAGTTTACATATTTGGTCTTTAAGGTGGAGAGACAATTTGAATATTAATGCTCACACTCTCTCTGTCCAGTCTTGCTAAGACTGAACTCTTTAAAGAAGATAGTCTCCATAAATACCCCCAAAGAGTTGCAGTTGTAACTGAGAAATATAGTGATCCTAAAAGGCATTGGCTCATGTGAACTGAACTCAAACAAACATCAAAAGTTTCAGATTTGTATCTGTAAAATAATTTAAAATTGTGTACCATGATTTTGCATTTGTTTTTCAATTTAAATGCATCAGATTTGTGTCTACAGCATGGCATAATGTAAAAACATGCATAAATACCATGCCAACTTTTTTAGGTCACAAACAATTTCACTATGGAAAAATATGTATCATAAATTATCATGAAAAATGATGTAGGATGTAGGGTATGGTAAACCACGAGTGAGATTTCATCAGGATTAATCACAGCAAGGTGTATGTGATAAACCATGATGCTCCCCTGACGCACAACATTTGGTGACCCATAAACAGCTAATTTGGTGTAAGAAGGGAATAGCTTTGGATGTAACGTAGATGCTGTTGTCAACAGCAACCACGCTTTGCATTTCATGACACACAAATCATAAAAATCAATTTCAATGACAAACTGAATTTAATGTTAATTTGAACAAATTTGACATAAATACAGATCTATACGAGATATACCTCGCACATCTAAATTGAGAGAAAATTTGTCAACAAGTTGATTTATTCTTCGCTTCAAACAGCTGAATGCTCTTATGACTCAAAATGAAATTGAAGTGCATCAAAGCTTATTACAAAAAACGTATATCTATTTTTTTCATGCACTGTTTTCTTTTTTTCCCTGTTATTTTAGTTTCAAATGTTTGTGCGAGATTTCTTTTTTCCTGATTGTCTTTTTTATCTAAGCAGTTGGGTCTTGACACTGTTTTTTATATTTCCAAGATGGGAAACGTTCGATAAATATTTTTTGGAGGGTTATAATACTTGTTACTTATGCTAATTTATAAGGGTTTTATGTAATTCATTGGATGAATTTCTGTTAGTAAAAGTCACTGTGAGAAGCAAATACAAATATTTTTCCCCTTTTTTGCTTTTCTTTTCCCTTTAGTTGACCATTAGCATTACGTAAACAGAGCTCGAAAGGGCAGCGGTTCTTTGACGTTTACAGTTAAGCATTTATAAGATCACGCAGTTGTCGCCATATTTATTGACGGCAGTGCTCAATGAAGTACACAGAGCTGGAGTTGACTGTTCCCACCTACACAAGTCAGCTAAATGCTTATGGGGAATAAATTAAAGCACAGAAAGCCAATTTTCCGAAAGCACTTTTACTGAGTCTCTTTGTATACTGACTCACTTTCAGCTGTGTATTCATTTAATAGATTTTTACAGTTCACTTGTCACTGTTTTTGCCTAAGCATTTCAGCACAATGTCTTATGCAAACTTAACCTACTTAACCAGTGTTGCTTTCTCTTCATCTTTTGACTTTGCTTTGTTGTACAAGAAGCAGATTGTATCTCTACTGACATTCAGTAATGCATGCCTCCATTTACAGATTGTGTGCTTAGTGAATATCTATGCACACTACCATTTTCAAAAAATTGCAAATTAAATAAATAAATAAATAATGCACTTCATTACTGCACTGGTTTGCACCAAACACTATACTTTTATTGCTGCAGGCTTAATGCCAAACTAGCAGTCTCAAAGGAACCTAAACAAAATCGATAGATATCAAAACACCATCTGATATCTGCAGGTAGACTAATGTCAAAAATATCCATGTTTCCCGATAAAATACATGTTTGTCTGACCGTTTTCAAGAAAAGAACATAAATATTGATCTGACTGAAATCTTTCCAGCAAAGACTCTGAGCCAGGATAATGAGATGAATCTGCACAGATTGCTTGTAAATCCATTATGAAAATAACCACCTGGCAAAAATAAGTTCTTAGTCAAAAAGGCCAACTGAGGCAAACCCTGTGAACTGCTGCTTGTTCAGTGCAAGTGAGGTTGACAAGCATTCACAAATCATTTCTGACCCCCAGAAGGTTATACTGAAATGAACTGGAAAAGTGAGGATTCAAACATATTATGTTTCCTTCTATAATATTCAGCCCTGAGCAGAGGTGCAAAGAATACCCAAATGTACTCAAGTTAGAGTAGCAGTACTACAACATGTTTTGTCCAAGTAAAGTAAAAAGCTGCTGTCCATTAAATTACTCAAGTATGAGTAAAAAAAATAAAAAATAAAAAACAAGGTTAGTTGATTACAAAGGAACTGATAACCATCTGCTTTTAAAACAGATTTTTTTTCAATATTAATCAATATATTAATCAACGATAAATGCATATATTTTTACATATACCACT
This sequence comes from Brachyrhaphis roseni, assembly GCA_903066815.1. Lineage (NCBI taxonomy): Eukaryota > Metazoa > Chordata > Actinopteri > Cyprinodontiformes > Poeciliidae > Brachyrhaphis > Brachyrhaphis roseni. Next base: position 38,748 of record CAEFZY010044484.1, read on the forward strand.
ACTTACAGTGGTATATACATTTACTCAAGTAAATGCAACTAATTAAATGTAATTAGGTACTACCCACCTCTGGCCATAAACTGATACATAAAAGGTTCATGAAGATGTTTACCTTCATGTATTTACAACCTTACACACCATGTGTAAAATCACTGCTCATGTCGCTGATAAAAGCAGCTGACAGATTATCAGACCACCAAAACACACAGGTGTTCAGCAAGCTAAAGCCTAACTACAGTCTCTAAGCTGATTGGCCGTGACGTTTTTAGGCTTTTGTCCTGGAAATCATAGGATCGTGCTTCATTCATCAGATTCTCTGCAGCGTGGCCCTGACTGACACGCAACCGACTGAGAGCACATGCCATGTAAACACACCATTCAAAACATACAGCATGAGGTTGCCTTGTCTGTTTTCTCCAGAATCTCACTGAACACAGGCAGCCCGTATCTTTCTGTATTCAACTGCTTTCCTCTGACTCTGCTGATTTAAAACTGATAATTTCGACTTACATTGTGGAACATGATTTTATGTCCCAGAATGTTCTTTTCTTTGTTGCCATAATACAAACGCATGATCAATGTTGCTGGTCAGGTAACTCACCTTAAGTCTATTATTTTGATTTTTAACCAGATGCTGTTGCTGTGGTTTATATGCAGTTAAAAATCATACTTTTGTAGAACCAGGTGTAGTAAATACTCCTCTACATCTTTTTAAAGAATTTTGTTTCTGCTAAAGACTTTAACTCCTGTCACTAGCTACTTGGGTCCTGGAGTTCTAGTGTCTGTCATGACAACAATGGCATTACTGACACTGTAGGTATCTCTTAATATAGTGTAGAAGACTACCATATAATAGTTGCCACTCTTAAAACTACTGAGAGGTTAACTTTTGGGTTTGCAGACATGTCCAGATTAAACCCATCTGCCCAGTGAGAGTCCAGTTGGTTTTGGAAGTGCTCTCCTGAATATGCCAGACTGCACTGGCTAGTGCTATACCACACAGTGAAAATAAGGTACTAAATTCTTATTTTCTCTGTAAAATGGAAAAATAAAAATAATTTTCATTTCACATCAGGTGTGAAGCATTTTTTCCTCAAACAGGAAGTCCAAATGTTTTGTCTTTCAGAGCTCTTCTGTCCTCGTTGCTAATCGGTGAAGGCAAACATTGCTGGGAAGAAAATTAGTATAATGTGTATAATTGTTCATGGCGTGAGCAGGCTGCCACTGGTGTGTTTGCTCTTCTGGACCATGTTGCCAGGATAGTGTGTGTGCAAGAAGTCCATCTATCTATTAAAAACAAGACTGGAGATTAGCTTAGGCACAAAAACACATTTTAAAAGACTAAGCATGAGGACACAGTATACTGAAGTCTGTTTCTATATAAAGTATCACAGCATCATTACAGCGTGAGGCATGTAATCTTTTGCCGATGATATCCAAATTTTTATAAACAAATAAAAAAATCCTTCTGTCACTCTTTATGTAGGTTAATGCTAAGCAGATTTAAAGTGTTGATACTAGTCAACTGAAATGCACATTTCTGTATCCATGTAATATGCTTATGGAAGCAGTATCATGACAATGGTGTCGTTCTGCATGTGATATGTTCTATGCAACTCTGGGAACACACTGGCTTAAATTTTCAACCAATAGACAAGGATGTTGCACAGGTTCACTACACCCCGCATGCACAAATCCATCACTGAGGCTTTGAACAACCCTGGCTTAGGTGTATGCGTATCTCATTTCAACCTGTTGCCCCACAGAAGGATAAAAAAGGTCACCAGTGTTGGCAGGTATGAGGTTTCACAAAATATAATTAGATAAACACAGAGACATATGGCTAAGTTTGTCCTCAACTGAAGTATCAAGAATAAAGATGTTTTTGCTTTTTCTAGAGCAGTTACAGGATACTTGAAGCAGAGAAGGCGACATGAAACTGTGGTGTTGAATGTTTATGATGAACAATATCAACGTCTTGAACGCGGCTGACATTGGCTATATTGCTTCGATACAATAAAACAGTGACGCAGATTTGTAAACCCAGTGAAAACACGAGAAGCAGTAGGTTGACCTACAAATTACACTGAGAATTCCTAGCAACACAGGGCACCTTCAGTTAAATTAAAAACATATTGACAGTAGTCTCAACAACATGATATGGCTCAACATCAGCAGCCTCAGAATAGCCAATGAGTGGTGTTGTCTGAGGCTCTTTCTTGATTGGTATTACATAACATTTCAATAGTATTCAAATGCCTGGGACATTTTCACATTCAGTCTCAAGCTTCACTGCATTTTATTGGAATTGCATGTGATATGATATGACACGATTTTGTTGCCTGTGATAGGTATTCTTGCTGATGCATTCAGCTTCAGCCCTTCTCTCAACTATGAACAAAAGTATCCCCATTGTATGATGCTGTCACCAACATGTTTCACCATGTTTTTTGTGTTTGTTTGCTTTGTTCTGAGTGATGCACAGAGTTAGTTTTCCACTAGTTATGCTGTCAAAAGATTATTCTACCTTCTACATTCAAACAGTGTTATCTGTGACTTGTCTGTTTGTTTGGTGCAATGTATTGCTTCGATACAATAAGACAATGACGCACCCCTCAACATTGTGTGTGGGATGTGAATACTTTGGTGATGCACCTTGTCTAAAATGTTGTTCTACACAATATATAGAAGCTGAGCACATTAAGTGGTCAAAAATCAGACTTTGAAAGAGAAGAACTGAGTTCCACAAAGTGTATCACATGTGCCAGCACACTCGACACCTAAATCATATTCAAGGCTGTCCCTTTAATCAGAAATCTCTCTCTTCTTCACACTGATTCGCAGGTGAGAGGATAGGTTAAAGGTGATGAGTGCTTAAAGTGGAAAAGTGGATGAGACGAGGCTGAGTCACAAGCGGCAGGCTCTATCTTGGGCTACTTTAATTAATAGGCCATATGAGAAAGTCGATACGGATTGGATTGAATGGCTTGCAGGCAGTAGTTACAACCAGCTGGACTTCTTAGATTTTTTTTTTCCGCCCTTCGAGCCACTATGACGTTTGCTGCCACTGTGTTTGCATTCTGACATTTTGTCCAAACGGTAACAGTGATGAAAGTGACAACTGCAGAAATGTGATGAATAACTGGACTAGTTTTATGGCTCCAAAAAGAAATGCTTAAATATATGTGGTTTGTATGCTGCACCAGTTTTTCTCAAATGGGTAATATGTGGTTTTGTTTTTGCTCATGGCATCATGGTGGCCCATCAAGGGGGGACGCCATCAGAGTCTGTGCTGACTTACTTCACAGTGATCATGTTTTTAATCACATTTGTTGTTTATTGTTTTTATTTTGCATGGAGATAAAGGGCACATATTTAGATACATCCATAAGAAAACCTTTTTTTCTCTGCATAAAAAAAATATTTAAAAAATATTTCACACTATTATTCAGGTGAATAGAGATAATTAATTATGTATTCCTGTCTTTAATGGATCTTAAAGCAAAGTTTTCATTATAACTGCTCAATGGGTTTTGCTGCATAATCCTCTCAGCTCTACCTTTATCCATGCTGTTTGTCAAGGTTTGGTCACCACATTTTTTTCTTCCACTCAACTTTTCATTATATCTGAATACCACTTTCTCTTACCAGCTAGACTTCTATTAGAAACCCTACTGTTCTTATATTACTATGGCGGGGTTTTAGTGACTACTTTGTGATTGTTTAAGCCTCAACATTGATCTTTTTTAATAATTCAATTAATTTAGTATTCCAATTTTCTAAAACACTGAATCTTTGTGTCATATCTTTATGCCACAAATATCAAATCCGACAGAAACAAATGCTTAAAACATGTGATTCGGGATGTGAGTTAAAGATTCTTCATTATGATAAATACATATATTTTTAACAGTTTATTTATATAGAAACAATTCACAGAAAATGTCGTCTCAAGGCAACATTCAATTTATACACAGAAATGCAGTCAATACAGTCAATCCAACCCAATCTAATCCATTCAAATTAAATATTTTTAACAAATGCTGAAATAAACCAAATTTTCGATGATTTTCGAACTCGGTGACATGCATATGAAAACATAAGCTTGTATCAGATCAGTTTCTTTTTTGATACGGGCAGAACTGACGCAGAACCGCAGCCTTACTAAACACTGTGATTGCCGCTCTCCGCTCTTGCTCCGGTGGTGCTAGGGTGACGCATGACGCAATGGAGGCGCGGCGATCTTCTCCAATAAATTCTCAGCCAGCAGCCAGTCTCAGCTTCAGACAGAGCGCATTCAGACCTATCCCATCACTGCTTGGATTTAAAACTATCCCCACACCGACAAGGCACCGCTGAAGAAGGGGTGCAACTTGCTGCAGCTATGATTAAGAAAATGTCTCCATCCGAGAATGACTTCGACATTCCTGCCAAGAATTGCCACAGGATGGTGATTCTTGGCTCCACTAAAGTTGGGAAGACGGCCATCATCTCCAGGTTTCTCAACGAGAGGTTTGATGACCAGTACACACCGACTATTGAAGACTTTCATAGAAAGTTCTACAGCATCAAAGGGGACGTTTACCAGCTGGACATCCTGGATACATCTGGAAACCACCCGTTCCCTGCAATGAGGAGACTTTCGATTCTCACTGGTGAGTTTAGAGTTAAATCAAAAATACAAATTACTCTGTTCGGTGGTTTAGATCTGATTTTGTGAACTCTTCTTGATATTAAAACATGTTCCTTTGTGTTTCTGTTTTTACAGGTGATGTTTTTATCCTGGTGTTCAGTCTGGACAACAGAGACTCGTTCCAAGAGGTGCAGCGTCTGAAGCGCCAAATACACGAAACCAAGTCCTGTCTCCGCAACAAAACTAAGGAGAAAGTGGACGTCCCGCTCGTTATCTGCGGCAACAAGTGCGACCGGGACTTTTACAGAGAAGTGCAGGACGAAGAAATTGAGAAGCTGGTCGGGGGGGACGAGCACTGTGCGTACTTTGAGATCTCTGCAAAAAAGAACACCAACGTCGACCAGATGTTTCAGACGCTCTTTACCATGGCCAAGTTGCCCAACGAGATGAGCCCCGACCGACACTGCAAAGTTTCCTTGCAGTACTGCGACGTTTTGCACAGAAAGTCGTTCAGGAACAAGAGGTGCAAGGATGGGAACGCATACGGGATAGTGGCGCCGTTTGCGCGCAGACCAAGTGTGCACAGTGACTTAATGTACATCAAAGAGAAAGCAATAGGTGGCAGCCAGGCCAAAGAGAAAGGCTGCGTTATTTGCTGACGTCTTTACCAAATAGACTGCTCAAAACTCTTGCAGCCAAATAAATAAATAAAAATCAAACGGGCTGCAGAAAACACGAGACCAAACAGAAAAAACAAAAAACAAACTGTAGACTGCTTGATCCAAACAGAGGTCGAGACGCAATGCAGTAGATGCTCTGGAAATGCTGTAAATGTGATTGTTTTCTGTCCAAGAGCAGCATTGAAGGGAAGAAATGTTTACATTTTGCCATCGTTCCCACGTAGAATGGCTCTTTGAATGTTTGTTTTGCAGAATGAACAAAATGAATTCACATGTATTTATCATGTCCTTGTCCACACTTTTTGGATAAAGAGAAAATAAAACACTTGATACTTTTTTAGACTCTTGTTTCTCTTGTGATTAATTTCATAAATTACATAATATATTATGCAATATTTCATCCCATTCTTTCCATTTAAAAAAAAAAAAACACAGAACTCTTCAGTATTAAGATTACAATATGTTAAAGAAAGAATTTCTATTTCTTTAAAAACATGTTTACTGCCTTCCTTAACATTTAGGCACTTAAATTTTGTGCCAACAGTGGATTTGTTTAAAATAAACACAGCAACTCATAAGTGGTAGTAGATTATGTTAATAACATCGAGATAAGGTTTTCAAAATTGTTTTAATACAAAGAAACAAAAACAAGATTGGAAAATTCAAACTAAATCTACAGAATCAAACACATCCAAAAATAATAAAATAACTAATAATCTTCAAGATCCTCATGCATTGTAGGAAAAAAAATCCCATGTATGCCATGTCCTTGACCAGCATGAGTTTCAATTTATTTTTCCCTCCAGTTTGTGAAGTCCAATCCAACCTAACTATTGTTATGATGCTTTGGGAACATCGAACATGCATAGGCTTTTGTATTTCTGAAGAAGTTGGTTCTTGGTGTGCACCTGCTCTCTCAGAGTGGCCAGCTGCTGCTGCTGCTCCTGTGGGCTGCTGTCTATCCCGGGCATGTTGGAGATTTGCTCCCTAGCTTTCTGAATTTTTGTTTTCAGCTTCATCAGCTCTTGATGAACATCCTGGCCATCCTTATCCTTGTCCATGCTTGAAAAGACAGAGACAAAAGTAAAATAAAACAAAACCTAAATATCAATCTGTTATATTTTTAACCTGAGAGCTTCTTATAAGAGTAACATCTAAACATCTGTCCAATGTAGTCCGGATAGAACCGGACTACAATGGGCTTAAAAATGAAAATGATGTTGAAATAGCATGGATGCCTAAGACTTGCTAAATTCCTGAAACACTTAAAACAACATCAAAGGCATTACCACAAAATAAGAGGGTTGTCTGAATTTTTAATACATTGAAGGAAATTGTATTTTCTCTCTTTTTTTTTTTAACTGCTGGGGGAAAAATTGATTTATAGGCAAACAAAGTTACACTCCAACAAATACAAGTAAAATTAAAACCTACTGTAATTGTTTAATCAATATATAAATGTGTCTCTGTAAAATATATTGACTGTTTGAATTCATTTTATAAGCTTGATGAAAAAAGACATCTGATTGGTCAACCAGTGGAACAAGTCTTTGGGCATTGAATCTTGATCTGAATAAAATTACAGCCTTGTCAGTTTCACCCACAGGTTTTGTAAATTCATAATCTACAATAACCCTGGAACCATTAGTAACACTGTGATTTTTAAATAAGAAACTGACTTTACATCATTAGACGTAATTTGATGGCAGTAAACAGATTGGTAAATGGATCGTGCTCTAAATAGCAGTAATATATTACGTGATGTTTGCTGTTTAATACATCACGTACCAGGTATTTTTGAGTCTTTAAAATGTTCTGACAAAGTTGACAGAAAACTGAATTACTGTGCAACAGATGTGCTTACGAGCCAAAAGAGCAGCTGTAGTGACAAGTAATATATGTTTTACTTGTTGAGATGATTCAACTGGGGTGCGTTTGCAGTAGATGCAAAGCAGCAAACCATTAACACAGTTAAGCATTTGATTGTACATCGTTAAACTTAATATCTCCGCAGCATTCCACAAGCTTGTTTTCCAGCGCAGTACTAATATTAATATTGCACCTTACAAGTCGCGCTTCTCACAGTCACTTTGTTTGTATATGCGATGATGACAAATAAACAGGTGCTCCAAAATTAGCCAGACATATGCGAATCTAAACGATCTTTATTGCCTTACACAGGTCCAAAATCGCGTCTGTGGCTCAATGATACTTGCTACGTTACATTTCCAGCTGAGATTGTAGTTATGTTAGCTTTAGCTAACAGGTCATCAGTATGCTCTGTAACGCCACGAAAACCATTTCTTTCAGACGGAGTGACGAATGAAGGTGTACAAAATTTTACATACATAGCAAGCACATTCTCAATGTAACCTTGCTCTTACCATTTGATAACATCGTGAACTAGAGGCAAAAGAGAGCAATCCTCGCTGTCTTTCTCCACCCTCGGTTGAGACACCGCCATCGTTCGTTGCGCAGCTTTTTCTCGTCACATTACGGCCTGCTGACATCAGAGATGGGGAATCCGGCTCTTTTCTTGGATCCAAGTCATTTGGCTCAGTTCTCAAACGAGTTGATTCTTTCGGTTCCCAAACGGATTTTCCTTTATTGTTTTTTTGAGTATGCTTAAAAATGTTTTATATTTTGATAACATAATTTTCGACACGATATTGTCATATTAAATGAGTGTATATACAAATTGTCACATTTGATTTCACCAACCCTCCAACTGAAACTCTGTTTTCGTTCCACACAAACTCCAACCTTTCTTTTAAACTCATTGTCTGATCTCATTATATCACTGCACCTGACGGACTATTAATATAATTAATGAAAGCCTTAAACCATTATCAAGCAATGTGGTTAATAATACCGTAAATTGCATAAGAACATCACACAGCATTAGGTGGAAAAAAAGGGGCAGCCAGCCGTATGCGTTGGCTCGGTCATGAACGACACATCACTAGATGAAACAACTACTTACAGTTCGCCAATAATCTGACCCAGAAAATAATAAAACACAAATGAATTCACCATCAATGTATATATTAGTATATTTCTAGAGATACTAATTTAATTGCATCATTTTCAATATCACAAAGTGGATTGAAAAGACACTACGCACTACTTTTTGTTGGTTATTCTGTAAAATTTGAGACATATTTTTAAAAAGTGACAGAAGTTCGCTTGAATGAATGCATATTGAATGCATATGAATGCATATTGGCATGATTTATTACATAGTTATGGTGAATATTACAGTACTGTAAAGTATATTTAAAATCCTTTTTAAAAAATTATACTTTCTATGGTTATTTGTGGTTCATGTTTTGGCCCCTGACAGAATTTTCCATATTTGAGGAAAAAGTTAAATATCTTTCTGGAAATGTCTCACATGCAGCTCAGAGAAGGCCTTATGGCTATCGGGGGAGTTTTGGATAACTTTTTGGCCTGGGAGACTTCCGTTTGAACCCATCCATAGCACTCCCCAAGTGACTGGGCTTGCCCTGCCCACCCCTTGTAATGACGTGAAAGAGCAGCTGACAGTTTCCAACAGATGGGTCATATCCCAGCATCTCTGGCTGACAGCCAGCAATATGCAGATGTCCTGTCTGACAATATACTGGCTAATCTTAGCATGCTTCTCTATATGAAAGATGCGGTCAATCACTGACGTTGTACACTATTAAAATCAGTGTTTAAATTTAGTTTTCAATACTATTCAATGAAACTCATCCTATGTGACAAATTAGACACAATCAAACACATTTTAAAGACTTGATTGCAGATATGAACTTAATTTTACTTTGAGTGAGTATCCAGTATTTATAGATTAAGATGGTCAAGTTTTCTGTTCAGTGCCACTAAAAATAATTCAACCTCATTACAAAAGATTTCAAACTTAGGCTTGATTATTTAACAAAGTTCTCCACTGATTCATATCATGGTTCAAAATTTTCTCTTATTCATCCATTCATTGTTTGTATATGCTTCAGTCTGTTAAGGCACAATGTGAAGAAATAAATTCAAAATATTTCTTGAGCAGCTTTTTTCAATCCAGTTATGTGATCTGAAAAGCAGTTTCCTATTGTATATATATGTATAACTCTTAAAAAGCCTACAACAGCAGCCGTAGGCTCTTCTGTAGTTAGTTATTAGAAGCAATGCAAAACAGACAACCATCTTTGTCTTTCCAAATCAAAAATATGCACCACTTTGTGTTAGTCTACACATAAAATGTCATGTGTGTGCATGGTTGCTTGTCCTGTGTGTCCCTGTGATGAACTGGTGAACTGTCCAGATTGTACTCTCCCTCTCGCCTGCTGACTGCAATCTTGTGAGGATTTTATTGTGTTGTGTATAAGTTCAGCAAGAAGTTAGTTCAAAGTGATTTACATGATATAGATAATTGATGGATGAATAAATGGATATTGAAGTTCTTGATTGTAATTTGACAATATGTGAAAAGTTACAGCTTGTATGAATGCACTATACACTATGGTTCTGATACTTTGTCTCTTATGTTTCACCCATTCTGATTCTAAATAGCAGATGGGCTGTTTTGTTGCTTCAAAGACATTATTTGCTTTGACAAAAAATATATATATATATATTGACAAGAGGGTTTAATCTGTTCTCTTTCCTGGAAAATCACAATGAAAAACATTACATAGAAGATTCATCAGGTTTTGTTATTCATTCCACGTTCCACGTAACCCCAAACTCCAGCTTTGGTTTCTTCTTACATGGTAAAAAAAAAAAAAAAATATATATATATATATATATAAAATAAAAAATACACACACAGGCACACACAGTGAAGATCGTCCAGCATGTTTCCTGGAGCGAAACTTTATTGGGTGCGGTTAGGAAAATTTTGCTCAAAAACATGAAATAAAAAATGTCAGCTTCAATCTAATCAGTAAATGTCATTGCGGAAAGATGTGAAGATTGATTAAAACTTATTGATTCAGGTTATATTTAAAAGACGTAAAGATTGCCAAATAACATGTTTAATGCTGATTTGTATTACGGACAATGAGTAGCCAATAAATGTGGTCATGAGTGTCCAATGATTGAAAGAACGAATGACAAATCGATGTGTTCAAACAAACTCAAAGTAGTTTTTCAGCTTCTTGATGCAGACTGACAGCAACTTAGGAACTACAAAGAACTATTGGTAAAAAAAAAAAAAAAGACATTATTTAAAACTAAAGGATGCTCTTTTTCACTAGAGTCCAAAATTTAAACTGGATTCACACTGCCCCCAAGTGACAAAACCTGGAAACAACACAACAAAATGCATCGCAATTCTTTCTTTTTTCTGTTATGTTTTCATTTGTTTGGTTTTTGTTTCTTTTCCCAGAGGCTGCCCCTCTTTGACGTATAATACAGATATGGTAGTAAAAATGTGTTGTGAATTAAATAAAGGCCAATAACTTCATTATTCCCAGTTTACTTTATTTACCAACCGTCTGACATTTCCCAGGAGACAGTCATAAATTAAAACTGACTTCCAAACAGTATTCCATTCTGAGTATCTTTCTTGTATCTAAAAGTCTTTTATTGTACTGTAAATTTGGGATTTACATTTAATCGCCTGAATATTAACATGCTACTCAGTTTTTAGTGATATCTTTACCACAATAAACTTCAATCTTAAAATTAAACCGCTCGTTTTATGCAAGTTATTCCTGAAAGTAGAGAGTGCTGCTATTTAAGATTTACTTGTCATTTGAAATTGAGACAATAGTGACTAAATTTGTCGTTTATGCCTCGCTATGGAGACCTTACTAACCTCCACTAGGTGGTAGGCTTTAACTAGTGAATCCAAATATCTTTCTCCAAGTGGGTACAAGGATTCTCTTCAGGTTTTCATTGAATCTGTGCCACTGATTTTTCTGTAGAAAAAACTGATTAGTGAAACTCATTACCCAGGATTTGTGTAATGAAACAGGCAGTTTTTAAATGGTGAGCATAATTATGCGAGGTTAGATGTGAGAAATAAACCTCGGACTGAGTTAAAGTTAAGTTAACTCAAGTCAGGTTTACTTCTTCAACAAAGCAGTTCAATGTGCCTTACACCATAAAAACACAATACAGTAACTAATTATGAAGCAGCAGTAAACATTTCATTTTTGTCAAATGCAATAATCAAAATCATCAAGCAAATATTAAAAATATTGATCAAAATTCCAGTTATTATGAATGAAAGGCAATTTTAAGCAGGTTTTACTTAACTATCCCTACAAAATACACACACATACATATCAAAAAAACTGTACTGATGTACAAATTGAACTTGCATTTGACCTGCACCTGTACTCTCAATCTGCAGCTAACCCCTCACATCAAGCTCCCAAACACAACAAAAAACAATCTCAGACATAATAAAAACAAATTAGATATAGAGGATATAAAGGTATGCTGAATCTGAGAATCCCTAGATGGTTCATTGCTGAAGCCATGAGTAGACGTTTCACTGTTCAACAAATGCTATATTGTATGTTTGCACATACTGTCCTACATGAGATCTTCAGCATAAGAAGTTGAACATCTTATGTTGAACAAATTATTGTGCTGAAGATGTTCAACGTAGGTGCGTCTTCATATGGGGAAGAACATCTTCACACTATGAAGATTTTCTTGTACATCTGGTGTTCAACATTTTGTGTTCAACGTGGGATGTTCTTCATCTTATGTTGAAGATGTTCAACATAAGAGCATCTTTATAAGATGAAGAACACCTTCATCTAGAGAGAATGTTCTTCATCTTACGTTCAACACCTTATGTTGAACAGAAGATGTTCTTCATCTTGTGTTGAGGATGTTCAGAATAAGAACATCTTCATGAAATGAACATCATCTTGTGAAGATGTTCTTCATTTTATGTTCAACACCTCATGTTGAGCAGAAGATGTTCTTCATCTTGTGTTGAACATCCCATATAATTATGAGATGTTGATGTTGAACAACAATTCAACATCAACATAAAAACTGATGTTAGATTGTTAACAAAATCAAACAACATTTTATTTTGTTGTGTTACAAGAGGTATTTTTATAATTCACATGGACCGTTGACAAAAAAGTTCCAAATTGTTGACTTTTTTTCCCTTTCAGTATAAATAACTCAAAAGTAATAACTTTACATGTATATAACTACAATAATAAACCTTTATTGTGTAAAAGAAAACTGCTACAACACTGGCTTTGTGGTAAAAAGTAAACAGGAATGTAATATTGTTGATCGTCTTTTTGCATTGTGTAGCAAAAATACATGATAAAAAATGAATTAAATTGAGTTGAATTGATAAATATCAGATTGTTTCATCATGCAAAATAGATTCTGAATTTAAGATTCAATTAATCTGCTTTATTTTGGGGCTTTTGTTAGGGCGGGTAATTTTTGACCCGTAAGACAAGGGGAGTAAACAGAATGTCAGGATCGCACGAGGGTTAAAATTACTACCACTACCTCTATCTCATAGCATAACAGTACAAGTTATATATAAAGAACAAACAAACAAGCAAATAAGCAACTATTTAAATTAAAAAAAGTAAATCAGGGGACAGAAAGAAAAAAATAAGAATTGATTGAGTCAGAGTATGTGTACAAAATAAAGGAAATGGCCAACAACATTATAAGAAAAAAAACAAAAAAACTTGATTTGGACAAATTAATTAATAAATAAACTATTTTCAAGTTAAATGCCAAGACTTTAAAATAGTCTTCACACTTTCAAGGGCATTCTGATCAGCAAACTATAAATGCAGTGCAATGCATTTATTTTTTCTAAAACACATTTACTTTTCAATTATTTTTAACATCTGGATGAGATACCTAAAGTAATATGCAAAAATAATTGGGTTAGGAACAAAAATTACAACAATTAGGAAACCTGTCAATCTGAAAGAACCACGCGACCTTTCCTTATTGGACTTAATGAGATAATGATTGGGCTGCGATGCGACTCTTAAATTAAACGGGGCAAACTCTTGCACTCATGGAAGCACTTTACACCATTCAAGAATAACACTGTTACAAATTCCTGATTGTCCATATACTCCCGGTTATCCTGAATGGGAGGTGTGTCACGTCCCGCAAACGAAAACATCATTGATAAAATTCCAAACTCCGAAAGACGGAACACACCGGGCCGAAAACCCAGCGCACCAAACGTGCAACAAAGTTGAACGTAGCTACGTCACGTCTTTGTGTTGACAAATCATGATCCACATGGGCGGGCATTGTGAAGCTATAGTTGAGAGTTAGCAGGCTAACTAATCGTGAGAGTGGAAGTGGAGCTAACGTTAAAGGATAAGACAACTGTCAAAAGGGAGAGGAGAATAGGAGTCTCAGAGGACTCAGGATTCTGTTAGATGGCTACATGAACTGATTCAGAGTTAGCTGATAACGACTGAGTTTATCAGATGCCTGAGGAGCATTTTGGATACTACACCGATTGTCCCGTTTCCAAACGGAAACCGTTTCTGGACACAGACAGTAGTGCTAGGTAGCCTAGCTGAGAGAATAACACAGGAGACTCCTTATTGTCACCTCAAACTCCATCCTGAATGTTTTGTCTGTCATGAGTCCGGCCGGGTGCTCCCATGTGAACGGTTATAAGGTGGACAATTGGAAACAAAACCTCCGAGTCATATACCAATGCTTTGTTTGGAGTGGTACTGCTGAGACCAGGAGACGCAAGGTAACAAAATAAAAATAAAACATACAGAAACTGTAATGTTTGCCACTGAAACAGAAGGGAGATGTGTTTTATTTAGCACGGACACGCGTAGAACCGTGGTGTCCCGCATGAAACACAGCTGAATAGAATTACTGTATAACTGGAACTGCTCAAGTAGCTAGCTCTGCTGTTAGCCACCGGTAACTTAGCTGCCGTGGGTCTGAACTGCGGAAACCGGTTGCCTGTTTGCAGCATTAGAACTTAAAAACTTCAGTTTGTCTTAATGTGGTGCAGCGGAATGTCTTCGGTTTCGCTGAGCGGTGATGTTTGCTGGATAAGTAAACTTGGGGTTTGAACAACTGTGGCCACGGACTAACATTACCTCACCAAATACGAACCCATTGTGTTCCCCCTTCCTCTTCCCCACGCACGAGTAGAGTGGAGTTCTTCCTCTGGTCGGCGTGGGTCAGATCTCTTTCTAACCTGTCCCTCCTTCATTTTAACAGAGCAAAATGAAGGAGGGAGTTTGAGTTGATTACCTTATTATCACAGTTTGTGTCTGAGCCCGGCCTGCACCACTCCCTGTATCTCTCGACAATACGATGTCACTGCTTCACCCTTTCTGTTCCCTTTCATTTTTAAATCTTACTTTATGATTTGGAACCCCGTCATTGCCTTATTGTAGTAATTTGTTGTTTATTAGATCAGAACTGATCTTCTCTCATGAGTGTTGTACATTTTTATGTCGTTGTGATAAATCAGGTGCCTCAGAGTGATGCAGGATGGACAGATCTGGTGAGTTGATGCTGCTTGTACCCCTCCTCATCTTCACTGACATAATGCAGGTAGAGCAGATGCATAAGAACGAGCTTGCTCTCTCTTCCCAAGCATACCCGCCTTCTCCAGTACCTCTTCATTGAAAGGATAAAAAAATAAAAATAGGTGTAACCTAATGTAGGCTGGAGGAATCTGACCGGAAGGCTGCACTGTTAAAACCACAAATACAGAATGCTATACTACCAAGTTAAAATGTGTACCTTCAAAAGAATCTCCAAATTTGTATTTTAAATGATTACACTCAAAAGTGTATTTAAAAAATGTTTAAGTTATATCAAGATTGTGTATGTAGGTTCAAATTTAAGACAGGGTATCATAGAAAAAGGAACTTCAAAGGGATTTATTCCCATTGAATTTCTATTTAAAACATGGAATAAAAGGGTTAATTTCAGGATGTTGTAGATATTGCTGGGAGATATTTAAAACAGACCTTTTGATGGAGGGGGCTCAAACCTGTGATGTAATTGCTGTAGTTAAGACCATAAGCAAAACTGATTATGCTAAAATATTAAAACACATTTATTATAAAAATTGTAAAATGTATGAATATGAATTTTGTGGTATATTGATATTGGATTTTCAAGAGTTTCTTGAAAAGGCAGGATAGGGCTCCTGTTCTGGTAGGCCATTCCAGCATTGTGGAAATCATGGATCCTTACATTAATTCTCAAAATTTTCAGACAGCCGTCAAGCTTTCCGAACTCATCATAAATTAAAACGTCATAAGAGGTTTAAAGCTCAAACGGTCCAAACAGACCTGCTTTGATGTGCTGTGTTTAGCCACTGAATCCCATTCTCGGTGCCTGCATGAACCACACGCAAGTGTTTACATGCAATAGAAAAAGGTTACTTTTCAAATAGATTAGTAAATTTCAGTGATCCATCTGACATAATTTTTAGACATCCTATTGATGCAGAAAGCAGCAAGCTGCGAGTCTACTTCACTCAGTAATGGCGTCCATGTTGTCAGCGTGGTAGTGCTTATATAAGCTGCATTCACTAATCAGGAAAAACATCCAGTTCCACAATCGCCGATCGAGCTGAAATGTGAGATTTTTCATTGCATTTCTAATACAAACTCTGGTGAAAAAGGTCTCAATTTTTGTCTCTCACCCCAACCACCTCTTAACATTCTAATGTCTTGGGCTAGATTGCACCACAGTTTGGGATTTTTCCCTCCATTAGTTCATATAATTTGTCAGTGCATTTGCCAGAATCTCTCTAATCAGCACCAGTTGTTAATTTAACTAGATGCTGCAATAAAAAAGCCAAGCAATAGGTTTTCCATTGCTTTATAAGCAGCATACGTTTGCTGAGATAAAATGAGTAAAGTTGAAAAGGAAGACATTGAAGCTGGGTCTGTTTAAATTCCAGGTTGGTGATAGAATTAGGAGTCTTGTGCCTCACACCCTGTCGCTGAGCCTTTTAGCCGATATGACATGCAGAGCAGCAGTCGTGCTGTACACAAGCAGCGTGCTCTTGAGAAGCGAGGCATTCATCTATTTCATCCTTGAGTTCTCAGTTCTCTGGGATCTTATTATAAACGCATATACTAAACCCGCATCGATGCTTTCAGAAGTGAGAGCAATAGATGACAGTATCATGAAGCGTTATGATCACCGTCTGTTGTTGAAAAGACAAGCTTTATCACTGTATTGCTCACCGCTTATTCGTCCTTCAACAATGGCACAAATGAAAATCAGCTCAAATTTAGCACTGCGGTCTCCATCGTGGATTTTAAGACTCTTTCAGTGATTTGTTTTGTTGCCAAATTGCTGTTCCACACATATATTTTTTTTCTCATTTCATTTTGTTTTTCTCTTAAAGTTTGTTCTTGGCTGCTGTCATCCTCTGTTCCCTGAGGCTTAAATCAATTCCCAAGCAATGTGCAAGAGCTAATCTGTCACCTGCTCTGTTTGCACAGTTAAAAGGCTGCTTGGGTACTATAGGTTCACTGGAAACCTAAAGTAACTACATCATTTGTTTCCTTGCCCTCTGAGTCTATGAAACCTCTTGCTTTCTTTGTAAGCTGCAGGCTTTGTGCTTGTGTTTGTCATTGTTATTGAAAGGAAATCTCTGCATGGCCACAACATATGTTTAATGCTTAAGGCTTTAGAGATAGAAACTGAGTGTGTTGCATGAGGTTTTAATGGTTTTGAAGCTGATTGTTATGCTTACATAATTTGCTTCATTATGTCCTGCATATTAGAGTTAAATGGCATGGCCTATCAGATAGTCAAAGGTCTAAACCTAGTCATACCTGAGAGAGACTACACCCAAGTTTACCAAAGAGACTGGTAAGGAGAAGAAAAAACCCATCCAATAACCCTTTTGGCCTTTTTCTTTTATTCTGTTCTTAAGTAAAGCTGTTTCTCAGACTACTGTCATGTAACATATTGATGAGATTTCTGGGCAGCTTTTTGTCAGAAATGTTTTGATTTAGGTGAAACAATGTTCTGTAACAACATTGTTTAGTGATGTTGCAGTATATTTTTTGCTTGGTCTGTATGGTGTAGGGGTTAATAGGTGAACGCCTTGAAGAAGAATTTATTCTACTCTAACTTTCACTATTTGTAACATTATGACTACAAACTTCCATGTATTTTTATTGTGATTTGATGTGATAGACCAACACCAATAGTGCAAAATTGTAAACTGGAAGAGAAATTGCTTGGTTTTCAACTAAGTCATGATATATTTGTGCAAATATGCAAATCTTTTGAGGTATTACTTCATCAGCTTTGAGCAACTCCATTATTTTGGAAAAGCATGGATGAACCAGCTATTAAGCCTTGCTAGAGATTAGATCTGTTTTCAGTTTTCAGACTGTTTCACTGTAGCTCCTGTTGTATGTTCATGGTTGTTGTCTTGCTGACACTTCCACACCAGTCTCAAGTCTTCTGGAACTTATAGGTTTTCATCCAGGGTTGAGCAATATATAAACCCAACCATCGTCTAATCAACTCTGATGAGCTTTATTGGCTATGTTGAAAAAAATAAATAAAAGTGTCCCCTGAAGCATAATGCTGTGACCACCATTGGTTCACAGTAACGTAGAGTGCATTACTAATGGTTGTCCTGCCAACAGTATTTCCCTCTTGAGTTGTAAATCTCTGCAGTTCCTTCAAAATTACCACAGAACCTCTGGGCTCCTTCTCTGATTAAGCCTCTCCTTGCCTTGTCTGTGTCTTGGTGAGCAGTCATACCAAACAAGTGAGGTCTTCACAGAACAGCTAATTTTATGTTTATATTGAATTGCACACAGATTAACTTTAGCAATTGAGTTCTGCACTACTAATAGTTACACAGAACTTAATCTAAGGATTTCAGAATAAAGGGGACTGAAGATGCTTGTACTCTACAAAAACAATGTACAATATCTCTTCTACTTCACAGTCTTGTTGTAAGTGTTGGCAAACTACACAAAATCCTAATTAAATAATTAGTTCATGGCTGTGACATGAAAAAATGTTAGCTATAGGGTTATGGATACTTTTGCAAGGCTCTATATGGAACGTGCATAAATCTTACTATTATCAAAAGGATTGACCCCAACTGTATTTGAAAGTGATAGTTTCACATTAAAGATGCACTTCAAGGTATTGGGTTAGCTTGTATATGAAATAAGATTAAAGTGGGTTAGCTGGTACTGGCAGTATTTAATGTCATATCTGCTTTGAAGAGTTTGCTGTCACTTTGATTAAGGCAGTGAGGTTTATGATTACAGACCTCTCTGAACTAGAAAGGAAAAAAAAAAACCATCTCCACCCCCAACCCTCAAGTGTTAACCAAGATGCAAGATCGAGCAGGGATTGTTAGGGGTAGAAAATGAATATTTTCTTAAGGATAAAACATTTATGTTGCTGCTCCTCCCCCTTCTTTTACTTCACTTGACGCATGCATTCTCAAACATAAATGAGATGAGGCATGATTTAATCCACAGAGTGGTTGGTTTTGGTGCTGTGAGCAGATCTTTGTCAGATCCGACTCCATCACATCGCAGGCCTCCTGCTCTGTGACTCATCGGCATACATTTGGAGCAGCGAGATCTATTCCTACAGACTGTTCATGCTGCTTGCTTGTTCCTCTTCTGCCTTCGCTCCCACGTTGCGGCTTCCTCCTTTATTTTTTTTTCTCCCCTGCTTTCATTTTTTTTTTTTCTTTTCATTGTCAACCTAGTTAAAACCATGATTCATGTTGCTTTTTGCGTATCTTCTTTCGGATTTTTGTGCCTGGGAAAAATACTCATGCAGCTCACATTTTATTAAATGTAATGCAGTTTGCGCAAGACCAAGAATGGTTATTCTGAAATGTAACAGAGGATTTTATATGGTATTTTTGTATTTCTCTCACACACTATAGTTGTGGTGGTGCTGGATTTGGCCCCTATCCAGATCTGATTCCTTCATCTTTGTATGCTCTCCATCACCCCGTCTTGTCTGTTGTGGCTTTTGGTTTGTCAGTCATAGTGACTTTTGTGGAATGACTCAGTCTAAACAAATGTAAAGCCCTCCAGGGGTAATCAGTGCCCTGATGTGTCTTCTTGTGCTGTCCTATTTGCTGTCCAGTTCTTTAGATATTCCATTGTAGTATGCATCTATATTCAGCATTGTATTATGGTTTTAGGGCACTTCCTTTTCTGTCACTGTTGTTTGATTTTCTCTTTCTATATGTTAAAGTCCTCTGAAAAAAATTAGTATGGACATGCCAGACCTCAAACTGGAACTTTGTTTCAGCCAGGAAGTGCATGATTGGTGCTTCTCATTGTACCACAAAAGAGCAATATAAAACAATATCAACCAATTGTTTTTATTGGTTGGTATTTTGTAATGAGCATCATTGTCTGAGCTAATGAATAAGAAACTTGTCTGACTGGAAATAAGAATACAACTGTCTCCATATGATTCAACCCTGCTTTTCTTTTGTCTTTTTTGTTCCTTTGGTTTTTCCCGGCTTTAAATGATCCTCCCGATTTGACTGTTCAGACAGCTTTGGAAAGGCATTGTTGCTACAAAACATGGTGGTCATGGTTTGAGCTGGCCCTAGGCAGCAATACAGCCCCCCTCAGAACTGCCATCTGGCTAATGAGCTGTCCATCACTTGTCCATGGCTGTCCAAGCCCAGAACCTAGAGGTAATCAATCTCTTTTAGTGTGGACACTCCATTATTCCACTGGTAACGCCTCGAAAGCAAGTAAAAGTTTGTCTTTAAAATGTCTAGAAATGCTTGCGTTTATGGAAAATGTGAGAATAGGTGGCAGTAGACTGTTGAAAGATAATGAAATAGGACAACTTTTTATATTCTCACTTTTACCGCCATTGTTAGCCGCTAATGGCCCCTTTGTGCCTCAATGCTGTGCGGCTTATAGATTTTCCAGAAGGTAGTAGCTAAGGCCTGGTTGATCCTAATGGGGATGCACTAACATTGAGTCTCATGTTCTTGACGCTCATTCAGACCAATGGCACCTTCCTTGTAAGTCACTTCGTCTGTCCCTCTTTAGTTTGTGTGGATGAACTGGTCTAATTTTCGTAGCCCACCTAGGTGTGGACATGTAGGAATTGTGTTTTGTAGATTTTTCTGTGTTTTTCTTTTTGGAAGTACCGGTACATTTTTTATGAATTTGCAAGAAGTGTTATGAACAAACACTTGTGTGTTTAAAAACCTGAATTTCTTTACCAAACACTTTAATCTCAATGAGATTGGATGGAGACCATTCATGAAGATCTGCTTACGTTTTGACAAAGCCTCACCATGGTAACAGAAAAATGCTTTCTGTTAAACCATTCTATATTTTCAACTCTATCGGTATGTAAAGCATCACAGAACTATTGAAAGGCAAACCTCAGCTCCAGTGTCAAATTTTTCTGCAGATTCTCACAGGCTTTCTCGTGGGATTACCCAGCTTCACATTTTAAACTGAAGAAAAGCATCTTCACCAGATGATGCTCCCACCATCTTGTTTCACCTTGAGAATGGTGTGCTCACAGTGGTGTGAAGTATTAGTTTTCTTCACTATAAAATGTTTTGCAAAAAACATTCTTAAAATGCATTTTAAGGATGTTTTTTGCACTGACTTCCATATTGTGGCATAAGATCAGAAAAGACTGAATGCGTAGAGATTTTTTTTATTCGAAAGACAAATCAATAATTTGCCTTCCCTTTCACATGTTAAAGGGGAAGGCAAAAAGTGGCTGTTTTTTAGTTCCATAAATACCAGCGATTCAATAAATCAATAAATTTTGTGGAGTAAGTGTACCAAGGTTTAAAAATGTTGAAAATGAATGGTTGTTCACGGCAGTGTCTATAACTTCAAAACACTTGAGCACCATCATCAGTTAACTTCAAATATTTTTGTTCCATGGAGCTTTACTTTATAGGTGGGCATTTATGGATCGCTTTGTGACAATACAAGGAGAAGCCACACATTCCAGCAATCCCTCACATCTCCCAACTCCCAGATTCATTTGGATGATATGGAAATGCGTTCTCACGCAAAGCCCCACAAATTGTCAACAGAGATCACAATGAGCAAATGGAAGGCAGACAAAAGGAAAATGGGAATCGCATAGAAAATTTGTCTCAGGGGCGTTTCGCTGGCAGCGCATATTGGTGACATTTTGTGAAGGGACGAAAGACGGGTTGCAGTCCATAACACCGTCCTGGTAGGGCGCTGACAGACACCATCACATGAAGTCAGTTGGCTGCATAAAGCATCACCACCAGTTTCCTCATTCTATTGTTTCTTGCTCATATTAATACCGATTCAGAGGCTGACGTGTGCCGTTTTGTACATATGTATTTGGATTTGAATTCTCCCAAAAAATATCTTAACATGTGGGCTTATTGTGGAAATATTTTGCAAGTGTTTTTAGGCCTTTAAACACATTCCAGCTCGATGCATTGTTAATGCAGTTAACGGTTGAGCTTGTGTGTTTTGCATACATTCAGAGGCTTATAAATGCTTGGCAGAGTGGTGACTCACTGTTCTCATATAGCAATGCGCTCAAGCCTGTATCAACTCTCCTCCACTCCCCCCCTCCCGTCTGTTTTTTGCAGCAGCCGGAGCATTCTCAGTTGATCCAGACCTTCATCCCCAATATAACTGTCATTTTCTCTCCTCCTTAGTTTCAGCGCATCACATTACTGCCTACATGAATGCATTAAGTTGAATACTCATAGCGGGAGGGTGTGCCTGTGTTAAAAATGCACGCAAAAGAGCAGAAGACCCAATAGAGAGACATTAAAGTGCTATTAAATAAAATTATACGATGCTGGATTTAGAACGTTGGATGATTTATAGATTTGCGCCCGCATCATCTTAGCCAAGATCACTCAGGACCTCAAAGGAGCCTTATTCTCTTTTTATTAACAAAATGATTTATTCATTGAAATAATGCATCTCTTATTGAGATGCTCCAGCAATCAGCAGCACTAAGCCTTTATACAGCCATGCAAAAGCATTCACTCCCTTTGAGATTTTTTGTGTAGCAGAACAAAACATTTCAATTGATTTTATTTAAATTAAATGCGATACAAATTCAAAGTAGAGTATAAGTGAAGTGGAAAGGGTAATCATACACAGAGTTTAGATTTTTACAAGTGAAAATGTAGCATTCTTTTGAATCCCTTTTTCTCTTGTACCTTGAAATAAAATCCAGTTCAACCAAGTAGTTTATGGACAAGTGGCAACAGGAAACTAGTTGCCACAGTAAAGGAGCCATAAGACGATCTTAATTGCCCCAAGCTGTGTCAAGGGCACAACAAACATGTAGAAAAGAGGCCAGATGGCCTACATGTGCAGCGCTGTGGTGGAAAAGTAACACTGCACATCACCTTAAACATACCATCACCCAGGTATAACATGGTGGTGACTGAGTCATGCTCTGGGAATGCTATTCTTTGGCAGGGATAGGGAGTTTTAGAAGAAATCTGTCGAGAAAAGCTCTTAAAGCCAAGGTAAAAACCTAGTACAAGCATTAAATTACTGTTAACCTTACACAAAATGCTAAAATGTTCAAGAGTTCTGGTCTACAGAAGAATTCTGTAAATTCATTCTTCTGCTCATGAAACGAGCCGTTCGACCACAAAGAGAGCATCCCAAATGGGATGCAGAGTTACACGGTATGAACAGGAGGTTAGTACCTGTGTGACGCTGGTCTCAGTAATCTGAGCTACCGGCTGATCAATAGCCGATCTAATAGAACATTAAAAGGCCCCCGGCACAGACATAGAGGCAGGACTGCTGAAACTGAGGAAGAGATGGCCTCTGAACCATTGTCAGGGGAAGAAGGCAGAGATAGATTTTCTGCTCTCTGAAGAGGTATAGAGGAGGATAAGAAGGAGGGCAAGGCGTGGCAGTCACTGGCTTTCTTGTTTTTGTTTTGGACTTGTGGTGCATGGAGGGGAAAAGGGATGAGTAGTCTTACTGCTTTGGAAGGATGTGCTTAGACAGGCAGTGGAAAGCACCCATTTAGGGTTTTGCTCTTTTTACTTTGAACAGATGCAGGCATGTTCCTTGATGAATTGAATGTCATGTTTTAAATTTGATTTTCTGGAGGACATAAATTCTCCAGAAAGAATTCAAACAGATTTCTTTCTGGTTCTGTTTGAGTCACTGTTTAGCCAGTTTCAATAAAACCAAGCTTAGTGTTAAAGAACTTAAATATCCACTCAACTGCAGTGTTGTTACAATCCATGCCTCCTACCGATATACAGACCAGACTGGGAGCTTTTCTGTGAGCCTCTGCACGTAAAATGTGACCTAACATGTAGTTCAGTGAGCTGTGTCATCTTTAATACTATGAACAAATTTGCAACATTTATTTTAGACTGATCTCATAGAGGCAATTATTTTGATTAGTTGTGCAGGAACTTGCGTACTGAACACACTTGTTTTTGTACATTAAATCTTACAGCAGGACTCTCTCACAAGGCTTGACATGGTGAAGAGCGGTCATGAATTTCAACATATCTCAGTCAAACAGAGTAGCCACGTTAATGGGCAGCCAAGCACATTAGCATTGGGTTAATGGGTTAAAAGAAGTATGATGAACTGTGATTAAATGAATGAAGCACAGTCAAAACCCTCTGCCAGAGTGGTTTTACAATGGTAATCACCTACATTTATCACAGCGTTACAGCCAAATACAAATTAACCGTGATTTAACACAAGATATAAATGTCGACTGATGTTGATTCTGATTAACTTATGAAGCAGTTTAATGTTGTTTTTTATGTGTTATGAGGGTGTTAGTATTCAAGGAAGATGTAGATACAGAATGTTAACTGAGAAACATAAACATGCATGTTGTGTGGTAAAGCGTTTAAAAAGGCAAACTAGTTGTGCTAATCTTGCATAAGTAGTAGCTGTTTTACACTATAAACTGCCCACATCAGCCCTCTGTTTGACAACACACCAGAATTCCTCAGATTCCCACACTTTTACTTTTCAAATATGAATTGCTTATATCACACTACTCCTCAGGTGTGTAGAGTGTATAAATTGAACTTGTGACCACATATTTTTTGACATTTGCTTTTTGGCTGCATGGTGCAAGAAACTGCTGCCTGAGTGGTGTCGCCTCAGGTCAGTGGGTAGCCAATGTACATGTCCCTGGACATATTGTGTTCAGACAAATGCATACAATTGTCATAAGCCCTAAAACTATTTACTAAAGTTTGTGTATGTTTAAAGGTTTAAGTCTATGAGTCAAGATAATGTTGAATGCTAAAGACAATGTTATTAGAACAGAAATAATCACTGCTTTTAATATTTTTTTAGATATATTTTGATAATACTATTAAGTGAGTTTGTGGTATATTAACTAGGGATGTACCAAAATGAAAATGTGCCAAAACATTGCTATTATGGCTGCTAATCTATATTTACCAGTGCTATTATATTTCACAACACTTTTGAGAAACTCATCTTACTTTTCTGCTTCAGTTAAAATCACATACAATCACTGTCACATGTCCAAACAAAAAACACATGGCCAACTCCTTCCTCTGACTATACTGCTGCACATGCTGATGGGGATATATTGTGCATCCCTAGTTTCAAGTCAAGTGCGAGAGTCTCGGCCCTGCCCATGGCAATTTCAGTTCTGTTGTACACACTTCTAATATAATTATACAGTTGTAATTTGCACCTCCTATTAAAAAAAACTTTGGTTTGTGTACACTGTTGTAACTTTGGCAAAATGAGATTTGGAGAAACATTGACACAAAGAACCTATATCAAATATAAGGTTTTAGCATGGAAACAATGTTTTAAACCAGGTTTTAATATAATAATTTAAATCTAATCTTGATTGTAAAAACTCTCATATTTAATAAAGATAAATTAAGTCAAAATGAAAAGGTTTGTGGAAAAATTAACCTTTAAAAACAATATAAATTGGGAAAAATAAAATTTTCATGCGATTATCTTTAAATTCAAATTATTTTGTTAATTTTTTTCTTGTTTAATTGAAAATGCAATTGACTTAATAAATCAATTATTAAAATGAGACAAGTTTTCTACAGAACAGCCATATGTCAAATAACTGAATCTTTGCAACACTGGTGGTTGTTATGAGACAGACACATACGTAAAAGTAAACTAAAAAGAAATGCAGCATTTCTCATTGTAAAAGACAGATTATACCTCACTTTTTCCACTGCTCAAAATGTATAACAGGATGAACCATTGGCGATGGTTCCTTAGTTCTTCATGAAGACAGCAAATGTATCTATGAATTTCCTTGCAGAGCATACATAACTCATATTTTGGAGATATTGTTTTTTTTTTTGCTAATCTTGATGGGATATTTAGAGTTTTTAAATTATTGGTAATTACCAGTATCAAAGAGAAATATCTTGTGTACAATTGGTTTTCTAACTTATGTATTTTGAATCTTGCATGGAGAAGAGGATGGAAGGGGTGACTCCTTGTTTTCCTATTATATCAAGGGTTGGTGTTCAGATGGAGTTTAGCTACACTATTGTATCTCTTAACAAAGGTGAACAATATGTAGATAATGTTGTGCAGGTTCACTGAGTTTGTTTTCAAAAGCTTTAGATATTTTTTGGTACAGGTTCATCTTGCACTGAATTTTCACTGTTTATTAGTAATGGGTAACTGATAAATGGCTTGTATCAGATTTTTAGTTTTTTTTGTGCATCTTCACCTGCTTCACACCTACTTTCCTCAGTTCTCACCTTCTTTCTTCCTCACAAAGCAGACATTCTGGTGACTTTTCTGCTCTACCATGACTCCTAATGTGCTTAAAAAGGATAATTGGCATAAAACTGTAGAGGACACAAAAATACAGATGTCTTTATGCTACTCTTGTAAGCCTTAATTTGAAGTTTAATTTTAAGATTTAGCAGTGTCTACTGTATTTAACAACTTTCCATGTCTTTCTGTAACATTTGTACACATTAACAGTTGTACTGCTGAACGTAATGGGAATTGACGGGACTTGGACTGGCTCTCGGCACGTTTGCCAGCAGTGTCAAGCTTTCAGATGCACAGTTTTGCAGATTGCTTCAACGATATAAGCCAAACCTATTACCCACACACACACACCCACACATGCACACCCCCACTGCTGATGTGGTGCCTGTGTGCCTCAGACAGATCTTGCTCGTCTCTTGCAGTGCGCCTGCCAAGTAGTAAATCCCATCATCGTCTGCGTGTGTTTTGGAGAGTGAAAGATTCTTCGTGGAAATATGTTGTTTTTTGACTGTATTTGATTTGTCAACAAGCAGAGCAATCGTCAGTCTGCTTTCATGTCAGGTTTATTCAAGCAATGTGTTCTCTGAAGTGTTTACGGGAGCAACTGGAAGATAGAAATCTGTTTCAGCTGGCAAACAGTTCCTCTCTGTATACTTCCCACTCACCACGAGTGTTCTGTTATCTCCTCCTTCACTCTCTCACTAGCTTCTCTCCCTTGTTTTCATCCAAACCCCCATCCTCTCTGTTTTTTTTTAATTTTATTTTGTTTGTTTTACAGGCCAAGTCGTGCATCTGTCACATGTGTGGCGCCCACCTGAACCGACTCCACTCTTGTCTCTACTGTGTCTTTTTCGGCTGTTTCACAAAGAAACACATTCACGAACACGCAAAAAGCAAAAGACACAATCTAGGTAAGTGACCCATTCTTTCATACATATTACTACCCACAATATGTTTTACAATTGATACTTTCTGGAAGTTACCACATTCAGCAGAGTTACACTAAGTGTATACTTCACATTTTTGTTTCTGTCTTGCCGTAGAATGAGCCATCATTGTATCAAACTAGTATTAAATTATGTTGGTGTCCATATGAGACCAATGTTCCCAATCCAATTTAAGAAATGTCAGATTTCACTGTATATACAAATGCAGTGCTTGCTTCTCAGCTATCTTGTGATGTCTCCCAGTCGTCTCTTCATATAGACATACTATATGAAGAGTATGTCTATATACATACTCTTCATATAGTATGTATATAGAGCATCATAAAAAACGTTAAACTCACTGATAAATGTAATGGCTTTATGTCTTAATTTTTACATTAAACAACTTAAAGTCAGTTTTTCAGAAATGTATAATATCTCATGCAACCAATAGTTGTTTTTTTTTATTTTTTTTTTTTTAAATAAATGTATTACATACAATCACGGGTTAAAATGCTGACTGGGCAGATTTCCAGTATACTGTGAAAGACACCTTCCAAAATGATGATAAGCAACAAAATGTCATTATTAAGTTAAATCTTCTGAATGAGTTCTGTATTCTACCCTCTTAATAAAAAGTTTAGAGAAAGGAAGAACTTGCAGAAAAAGGATTACAAGCAGCAGATGTAATGCAGATGACATCCTTAGAGGTACCATTGGCCGACTGCCACACTGACACTATGTAGAAGTACTTTTAAACATTTCTTTATTAAATTTTAAATTGCTCAATTCAAATAATTTTTATGGTCCTTTCTAATAAGTTTCTGATTTTGATAGGATTTTTTTTTTAAATCAGCTGTGAGTTAACATTTTGAGTTGAATTACTGAAATAAATGAACTTTTCTGTAATATTCTCATTTATTGATATGAAGCTGTACATTCTATTTGGAGTAATCAGTGTTGTCTTCATGTTATTGCTTCTGCACACAGTAAATTCTGCAGAGTTAAATCAACACTATGCTGAGTCTATTTGGTCCTTATCAGAATTGGTGTTAATTTAACTCTTTTCAGAGTTATTTCAACAATAGTTTGAGTAGTTATAACTTTTTCAAGTGTTAAAACTA